>BLSH010320434.1:21513-33172 GCA_018402905.1 Glandirana rugosa | reverse complement strand
GTATCAGTGGGAGGAATAGTGCCCCATCATTGGTATCAGTGGGAGGAATAGTGCCCCATCATTGGTGTCAGTGGGAGGAATAGTGCCCCATCATTGGTGTCAGTGGGAGAAGTAGTGCCCCATCATTGGTATCAGTGGGAGGAATAGTGCCCCGTCATTGGTGTCAGTGGGAGGAATAGTGCCCCGTCATTGGTATCAGTGGGAGGAATAGTGCCCCATCGTTGTTATCAATGGGAGGAATAGTGCCCCATCATTGGTGTTAGGGGAGGAATTGTGCCTCATTAGTGTTATCATTGGGAGGAATAGTGTCCCATCATTGGTAGGAATTGTGCCCTATCATTGGTGTCCTTAGGAGGAATTGTGCTCCTTCAATGGTGTACCTGGTGGTGGAGTCTGGCTTATGCAGTAGGCAACCTCTCTTACAGCCCTGGTTCCAGGACCCCTGATAGAGCACACAGGGAGCGTTGGAGCACAGGGGGGCACAAGGGCTGGTTTGGACACAGGTGATGGCAAGACGTAGTCTGATAGCCCGTGCTAGGCAGAAGAGTAGTGATGCAGGCTGGGTCGGTAACTGGCGGGCAAAGCAGTACAGAAGGAGCAGGCAATCGGGTGGTCAGGTGCAGGCAGGGTCGTCAACAGGCGGGCAGGCAGAAGTACACGAGGAGCAGGCAGGGGGGGGTCGTAGGCAAGTCAGGGGTCGGTGCAGGCAGAGTGCAATCAGAAAGCGGGTTCAGGCCGGGTCACAGGAAACAGGAAGCTCAGAACGGGTCACTCAGGAACACAGTAACGCTGTAGATCAGACAGCACTTGCTACAGGGTGCACACTGTTTAAATAGAGCCGCCCAGCGCCGCCTCCTCCGGGAGTGCGAGGAAAGCACAACAAAGTGCAAACAAGTCCTCAGCACAGTCTTCTTCTAACATTGCCCTCCCCAAGGGGCAGCCACTGGATGCCCAACCGGGCCCTTAAGTCTGGGTGTCTTCTCCAGAAACGTTTAACAAGCTCCTTAGCATGGATGTGGTCTTCAGGCTCCCATGAGCTCTCTTCGGGACCATACCCTTTCCATTTGATGGGGAACTGGGTGGATCCACCCCTTCTACAATCGAGCGTGGCCTCCACTTCAAACTCCTCTTGGCCATCCACAATGATTGGTTCTGGTGGGGCTGACTTCCGACTTGGGAAGGGATCCTGTGTTACGGGTTTTAATAAGGTGACATAAAACACCGGATGTACTCGTAGGAGGTCCAACTTGTATGCCACGCTGTTAATTTTCCTTTTCACAGGAAAGGGGCCAATGAACCAAGGACCAAGCTTCTTGGACGGGCATGCTAACCTCAAATTCTTGGTTGACAACCACACTCGATCACCAGGTTGCAGGTCTAATTCCCCGCGCCTTCCCTTGTCAAATGCCCTCTTGTTGCACTCCTGTGTCCGGGCCAAAGTTTCCTGCAATAACTTGCTATTCCTTGTCAGGAATTCTACGGTTCTTTGTACCGCAGGTACCACGCTTTCCGGGATCAGGTTAGGGATAAATGTAGGGTGGTACCCCAGGTTCGCCCAGAACGGGGACTGCTTGGTGGCTGAGTGTTCAGTGTTATTATAAGAGAATTCGGCCATGGGCAGCAGAGAGACCCAGTCGTCTTGAGCAAAAGAAGTGTAGCACCGAATGTACTGCTCCAGGGTCTGGCTGGTCCTCTCCGTCTGACCATTTGTCTGGGGGTGATAGGCTAATTCGATCTTTAGTGCGGAACACAAGGCCTTCTAGACCCGGGAGGTGAACTGTACCCCACGATCCGAGACAATGCTGACAGGAAGCCCATGCAACCAAACTATTTCCTTAATGAATGTCCCAGCAGTCTCAGCTGCGGTGGGGGTGCCCTTCATTGGGATGAAGTGGGCCATCTTGGGCAGACGGTCCACGATGACAAAGATGGAGTTGAATCCCTCGGACGGGGGGACCTCAACAATTAAGTCCATCGATATATGGGACCATGGTCGCTCCGGGATGGGAAGCGGGTTTAGCAGACCCCATGCTTTTGCCCTACTGGTATTGTGTTGGGCACAGACCGGACAGGCGCTGACATATTTCCGACAGTCCGTGTCAGCGGAAGGCCACCAAAAGGAGCGCGACAGCAGCTCTGCAGTCTTGCGACCACCAAAGTGTCCGGCCAGTTGGGGGTCGTGGAAGTGTTCCAACACAGTTAAGACGTTGCTGCTCCGGGACGTAGAGTCTTTTTTTGGAACCACCATAGCCCATCCTTCATTACCAGTCTAGGGTCAGGGGGCACGGTTGATCCGGCCAGGGATCGTTTGACCTGAGACAATAGGTCTTCCTGCATCAACAAGAAACTCCGGGAAGGGAGGATGGTGTCCGGCGGTGTGGATTCGCCAGGCTCACTAAACATCCTGGACAGGGCGTCTGGTTTTATGTTTTTCGACCCAGGCCTGTATGTAATATTCAGGTTGAAGCAGGAAAAGAACAGAGCCCATCGTGCCTGGCGTGGCTTTAGCCTCTTTGCTGTACGCAGGTATTCTAAATTCTTATGGTCTGTGAAGACCATGACAGGGTGTAGAGCTCCCTCCAGCAAGTACCGCCATTCTTCCAGGGTGGATTTGATCGCCAGGAGTTCCCGGTTTCCCACATCATAATTCTTCTCTGGCGCCGTGAGTTTGCGGGAGAAAAAGGCGATAGGGTGTAGTGAGGCCTTTGGACCTCGTCTCTGAGTTAGGACTGCACCCACCGCTGTCTCAGAGGCATCCACCTCCAGTATGTAGGGCAGAGCCGGATCGGGGTGCTTAACCACTTCCCGCCCGGCGCATAGACAAATGACGTCCGGGCGGGTGGCTCATTATCCTGACTGGACGTCTATTGACGTCCTCAGGATAATCCGCGATCGCGTGCCCCTGGGGGCGTGCATCGTGGCGATCGGTGGTGCCGTGGGTCAGGCTGACCCACCGCATTACCGACCGAGGTAAAAGGCTTCGATCCGAAGCCTTTTACCATGTGATCAGCCGTGACCAATCACAGCTGATCACAGTGTAAATAGGAAGAGCCGTTTATCGGCTTTTCCTCTGCTCAGGTCTGCAGACCTGAGCAGCGGAGAGCCAATCGGCTGCTCTCCTGACAGGGGGGGGGCTGTGCTGAACGTTTATCAGCGCAGCCACCCTCAGGATCACCCCACTGGACCACCAGGGAGCCCCCACTGGACATCACACAGAGGCCGCCCAGGACCACCAGGGAAGGACCACAGAGGCCGCCCAGGACCACCAGGCAGCCCCCACTAGACCACCAGGTAAGGGCATTATTGTGCACTGTAGGGATGGCACTGTGCCCATGTATGATGCTTGCCAGTGCCTTCCCTAACAGTGCTTGTTGCACCTGTGCCCACCACTGCCACCTATAAGTGCCCACCTGTGCCCCCCTGTGACACCTATCAGTGCCCACCTGTGTCACCTATCAGTGCCCACCTGTGCCATCTAAAAGTGCCCACCTGTGCCACCTAAAAGTGCCACCTATCAGTGCCCATCAGTGCCCAGTGCCACTTATCAGTGCCGCCTATGAGTGTCCATCAGTGCCGCATATCAGTGCCACGTATCAGTGCCCGTCAGTGTTCCTTGTCAGTGCCGCCCATCAGTGCTGTATATGTGCCCCATCATCAGTGCAACCTTATCAGTGCCACCTCATCAGTGCCAATCTGTACTGCCTCATCAGTGCCCATCAGTGTAGCCACATCAGTGCCCATCAGTGAAGGAGAAAATGTACTTTTTACAAACTTTTGTGACCGAAACAAAGAAAAATGTTTTTTATTTTCAAAATTTTCGGTCTTTTTTTTTTCTATAGCGCAAAAAATAAAAACTGCAGGGGTGATCAAATACCACCAAAAGAAAGTTCTATTTGTGGGAACAAAATGATAAAAACTTTGTTTGGTTGCAGCGTCGCACGACCGCGCAATTCTCATTCAAATCACAACAGCACTGAAAGCTGAACATTGGTCTGGTAGGGAAGTTCTAAGTGCCCGGTATTGAAGGGGTTAAGAACAGGTGCCGTAGTGAGTAGTCTCTTAAGCTTCAGGAAGGCCATTTGGGCCTCAGGGGACCAATGGAAGCGGATGCCCTGTTTGGTGAGTTGGGTGATGGGAGAAATCACAGCAGAAAATCCCCTAATAAACTTTCTATAATAGTTAGCGAAGCTTACAAACCGTTGGACCCCTTTTCTGTCAACGGGAGCTGGCCAATCCACTATTGCTGAGACTTTCTGGGGATCCATGGTGACCCCAGTGACTGAGATGTTGAACCCCAGGAAAGAGATAGTAGAGCACTCAAAGGCGCATTTCTCAGCCTTCACATAGAGTCCATGCTGCCGTAAGCGCTGTAGGACGCACCCGACATGCCTGCGGTGTTCCTCCAGGGAGGCTGAAAAAATGAGGATGGTCATCTAGGCAGATGATGACAAATTAGTCTAAATAGTCATGGAACACATCATTCACCAGGTGCTGGAATGTGGCCGGAGCATTGCAGAGCCCGAAGGGCATCACTAGGTATTCATTGTGCCCGAAGCATGTCCGGAAAGCGGTCTTCCATTCGTCACCCTCTCCGATGTGAATTAAGTTATAGGCTCCGTGAAGGTCCAGTTTGGTGAATACAGCAGCCGTGCCAAGCCTTTGGAACAGTTCTGGGACCAGTGGCAGAGGATATCGAGAGTATGATCTTTCTTCTCCACAAAGAATATTCCAGCCCCTGCAGGGGACGTCGAGGGCCGGATGAACCCTTTTATTAAGGTACTCCTTGAGGGCTTTCAGTTCCAGTTCAGGGAGCGGGTATATTAGGCCAAACGGTACTTCTGCCCCGGGCAACAGTTCTATGGGGCAGTCGTACGACTGGTGCGGAGGGAGAGTATCTGCCCCCTTCTTACTGAACACATCCAAGAACTCATGATACACGGAGGGTACAGCGAGACAGGCTTCTGGGTCCGGGTCAGAGTTCAGACTAAGTACTGGAATGGAACATTCCGGAGCCGGTGGCAGACAATTGTTTTAGCAGTACGGGGAGAGGAACTGAACTTTCCCAGTGGACCAATCAATGGCGGGGCAGTGTGCCTGAAGCCACGGCAGACCCAGAATGACTGGAGAAAGAGGGGACGTTATAGCATCCAAAGATAGGTGCTCCAGGTGGCCACCTGAAGTCTGGGTCAGAAGAGGCACTGTCTTGTGGGTGACGGTCCCTGAGCTAATGATGGACCCATCAGCCAAGCGGATGGCCATCCGATGGGCTTTAGGCTTGAGCGGAATCCGATGTTGGGCTGCAAAAGCCAGGTCAGCAAAGCAGCTACAGGCTCCGGAGTCCAGAATGGCTGAGACCTGGATATTCCTGTCGGGGAGCTGAAGATGCTGTGGCAGGACTAGATGGTGAGAAGCGTCCGGTAAGGAGAGGAGCTCTCCTGAAGTAGAGTGGGAGCTGCGTCCATGCTTGACCGGGCAGGACTTGACTAAATGTCTGGTGCCACCGCAATAGAGGAAGGTAGGTCAGCCATCGGTGTCTCTCTTCGGGGGAGAGAGCGGGGCGGCGCGATTAAAACTTGTGGTTTCTTTGGCTCTACGTTCCCGCAGACGTCGGTCGACCTGGATGGCCAGGTCAGTCAGGGCTTCCAGAGTCGGGGGAACACCAACACGAGCCAGCTCATCCTTGAGCTCTGAGAGCCCCAATCTGAACTTATGGCGGAGCGCTGCATCGTTCCAAGACGTATCTGCGCTCCAGGGCCGTAACTCCGCTACGTAGTCCTCTGCTGTTTGGTGTCCCTGCTGGAGCACGTGAAGCGCTGCTTCAGAGGTGGCGGACCGATGGGGGTCCTCATACAACCCAGCTATGGCCTGGAAGAAAAGGGCAAGGTTGGTGGTTTCAGGAGCCCCAAGTTCCAGCAGCTGATGAGCCCAGGCTTGTGGCTCATCCTGGAGTAGCGAGATGACCAGGCCCACTTTAGTAGCTTCCAGTGAGAACGTGCGGGGTTGCAGGAGGAAGTACAATTCGCATGCATTGCGAAAGGCCCGAAACTTCTGGCGGTCCTCCGTAAACCGCTCGGGCAAAGGCACCTTGGGTTCCCCAGGTAAAGTCAGTATAGTGCTGGAAGAAGCAGACACAGAGAGCTCCTGAACTCGGTTTTCCAACCGGACGTATTCTCCTTGCAAGTCCTTCACCGCCTGGGTGAGCCTGGCGAAGTGCAAGCTGAGATCCTCCATAGGAGAGGGCCACTGCGCAGACTCGGACTGGCTGTCTGATGCTGTCATGTACCTGACGGTGGAGTCTGGCTTATGCAGTAGGCAACCTCTCTTACGGCCCTGGTTCCAGAACCCCTGATAGAGCACACAGGGAGCGTGGGAGCACAGGGGGGCACGAGGGCTGGTTTGGACACAGGTGATGGCAAGACGTAGTCCGATAGCCCGTGCTAGGCAGAAGAGTAGTGATGCAGGCCGGGTCGGTAACTGGCGGGCAAAGCAGTACAGAAGGAGCAGGCAATCGGGTGGTCAGGTGCAGGCAGGGTCGTCAACAGGCGGGCAGGCAGAAGTACATGAGGAGCAGGCAGAGGGGTGGTCGTAGGCAAACCAGGGGTCGGTGCAGGCAGAGTTCAATCAGAAAGCGGGTTCAGGCCGGGTCACAGGAAAGAGGAAGCTCAGAACGGGTCACTCGGGAACACAGTAACGCTGTAGATCAGACAGCACTTGCTACAGGGTGCACATTGTTTAAATAGAGCCGCCCGGCGCCGCCTTATCCGGGAGCACGAGGAAAGCACAACAAAGTGCAAACAAGTCCTCAGCTTAGTCTTCTTCTAACAGATGGTATCAGTGGGAGGAATTGTGCCCCTTCATTGGTGTCCTTGGGAGGAATGGTGCTCCTTCGATGTGACCATTGGGCTGGATAAAAGCAAGCAAAGGACAGCATCTGGCCCCTAGGCAGCAGTTTGGAGACCACTGATCTAGGTGATGTCAACCTGTTGAAGATGACCCCTATACAATTAAGGGTTCCAGATTGCCGGCATTGGATCCTTCTGGGGATACCCAGTAAAAACGTATGGAACCCCTAAGGACATATGGGCTGAGGTCACACCTGGCAGTGGGACTGTCCTCTGTGTGCCTCAGGAGATGTTCCTTCTACACAGTTGTAATGCAGGACACCTCTGATATGGCACTTGAAGAAAGATGGGCTACATGGTCGAGTCGCCAGAAGAAAGCCATTACTATGCAAATGACACAAAGTATCCGGCTTACAATACGCCAAACAGCACAGAGACAAGCCTCAAACCTTCTGCCACAAAGTATCCCTCTTACAATACGCCAAACAGCCCAGAGACAAGACCCAAACCTTCTACCACAAAGTATCCCGCTTACAATACGCCAAACAGCCCAGAGACAAGCCTCAAACCTTCTGCCACAAAGTATCCTGCTTACAATACGCCAAACAGCACAGAGACAAGACTCAAACCTTCTGCCACAAAGTATCCCGCTTACAATACGCCAAACAGCACAGAGACAAGACTCAAACCTTCTGCCACAAAGTATCCCGCTTACAATACGCCAAACAGCATAGAGACAAGACTCAAACCTTCTGCCAGAAAGTATCCCGCTTACAATACACCAAACAGCACAGAGACAAGACTCAAACCTTCTGTCACAAAGTATCCCGCTTACAATACGCCAAACAGCACAGAGACAAGACCCAAACCTTCTGCCACAAAGTATCCCGCTTACAATACGCCAAACAGCACAGAGACAAGACTCAAACCTTCTGCCACAAAGTATCCCGCTTACAATACACCAAACAGCACAGAGACAAGACTCAAACCTTCTGCCAGAAAGTATTCCTCTTACAATACGCCAAACAGCACAGAGACAAGACCCAAACCTTCTGCCACAAAGTATCCCTCTTACAATACACCAAACAGCACAGAGACAAGACCCAAACCTCCTGCCACAAAGTATTCCACTTACAATACACCAAACAGCACAGAGACAAGACCCAAACCTTCTGCCACAAAGTATCCCGCTTACAATACACCAAACAGCACAGAGACAAGACTCAAACCTTCTGCCACAAAGTATCCCACTTACAATACACCAAACAGCCCAGAGACAAGACTCAAACCTTCTGGCACAAAGTATCCCACTTACAATACACCAAACAGCACAGAGACAAGACTCAAACCTTCTGCCACAAAGTATCCCACTTACAATACACCAAACAGCCCAGAGACAAGACTCAAACCTTCTGGCACAAAGTATCCCTCTTACAATACACCAAACAGCCCAGAGACAAGACCCAAACCTTCTACCACAAAGTATCCCGCTTACAATACGCCAAACAGCACAGAGACAAGACTCAAACCTTCTACCACAAAGTATCCCTCTTACAATACACCAAACAGCACAGAGACAAGACTCAAACCTTCTGCCACAAAGTATCCCACTTACAATACACCAAACAGCACAGAGACAAGACTCAAACCTTCTACCACAAAGTATCCCTCTTACAATACGCCAAACAGCCCAGAGAGAAGACCCAAACCTTCTGCCACAAAGTATCCCTCTTACAATACACCAAACAGCCCAGAGACAAGACCCAAACCTTCTACCACAAAGTATCCCTCTTACAATACGCCAAACAGCACAGAGACAAGACTCAAACCTTCTGCCACAAAGTATCCCTCTTACAATACACCAAACAGCACAGAGACAAGACCCAAACCTTCTACCACAAAGTATCCCTCTTACAATACACCAAACAGCCCAGAGACAAGACTCAAACCTTCTGCCACAAAGTATCCCTCTTACAATACACCAAACAGCCCAGAGACAAGACTCAAACCTTCTGCCACAAAGTATCCCTCTTACAATATGCCAAACAGCACAGAGACAAGACTCACACCTTCTGCCACAAAGTATCCCTCTTACAATACACCAAACAGCCCAGAGATAAGACTCAAACCTTCTGCCACAAAGTATCCCACTTACAATACGCCAAACAGCACAGAGACAAGACTCAAACCTTCTGCCACAAAGTATCCCACTTACAATACGCCAAACAGTGAGACCAAAATTGAGCTTTTTGGCCACAACCATAAACCCTACATTTGGAGAGGAGACAACAAGGCCTGTGATGAAAGGTTCACCATCCCTACTGTGAAACACGGAGGTGGATCGCTGATGTTTTGGGGATGTGTGAGCTACAAAGGCACGGGAAATTTGGTCACAATTGATGGAGATGAATGCAGTTATCAAATAAACACTGGAGGAACATTTGCATTCATCAGCCAGGAAGCTGCGCATGGGACGGACTTGGACCTTCCAACATGACAATGATCCAAAACACAAGGCCAAGCCGACCTGTCATTGGCTACAGCAGAATAAAGTGAAGGTTCTGGAGTGGTCATCTCAGTCTCCTGACCTCAATATCATTGAACCACTCTGGGGAGATCTCAAACATGCAGTTCATGCAAGACAGCCCAAGAATTTCCAGGCACTGAGGAATGGGCAGCTTTACCCTCTGAGAAGATAAAAAGCCTCATCCCCCACAAAAGCCTTCAAGCTGCCATTGATGTTAAAGGGGGGCAATACACGGTATTAAGAACCTGGGGTATGTAAACTTTTGATCATTTGGGGAGTTTCTGTTGTCATTATGATATAAAAAGAGTAAACTCAGGTGATTGATAATAAATGGCTTCAGCCAAACACCGACCATGGGTGAGAGAAAAGTTTTTGTGTCCTCATTCATATTCTCTGAAAAATGGCCAAGAGATCACAAATCCTGCCAGGGTGTGTAAACTTATGAGCACAGCTGTAGATTTAGATTCCCATCCTGGTTTATTAATCCCAGAGATGAACTCGCTGACTATATCTGCACCTCCTAGGGGCACCTCCTGGGGGCACCTCCTGGGGGCACCTCCTGGGGGCACCTCCTGGGGGCGCACTGCCCATCCCATGGGCCAGCAGGCACGCTTTTCAAGCACCACTGTGATGATTGTTGAAGTTTCTGGATAAATTACATTGCATTCTTTTATATTCTGCACAGCCCATTATTTGTTATAATCTCCCTGCCGGTCCTGAAGAAGCGGGAAAACCCTGTGAAATGCGTTGACCTAATTCATGGACATAAATGTGCTTTGCTCTTTTGTTTTCATTTTCTGTGTGGATCATTAAAGTTTTATTTGTTTTTTAGGAAATTAGTTATAAAAATTGATTGTTTTATATATCGGTCTCTTTATGATTTGTGGTAATCAATAATAGAACCTAAAGTCAGAGGGGTAACTAGAACCTTCGGGGCCCTGGTGCAAGAAATTGTGAAGGGCCCCTCCGGCCCTTCCCTCTGATCCTGGGCGCTTTACACCCACCCAGCCCCCCCCCCCCGCAGGGGGCCACCTTCCTGACGTCTTGGGGTCCCGGGACGGTGGAGGAAAACCAGAGCCCAGATGCAAGTGCGACC
Source organism: Glandirana rugosa (assembly GCA_018402905.1). Taxonomy (NCBI): domain Eukaryota; kingdom Metazoa; phylum Chordata; class Amphibia; order Anura; family Ranidae; genus Glandirana; species Glandirana rugosa. The sequence goes on along the minus strand of BLSH010320434.1, from coordinate 22,707 downwards.
TTTGTGACCCCGGTAGTTCCACCGCTGCTCTCAGTAGTTTTTTTTTTATTTTCTTCTTTTTTTTAGCCTTTATTTACTTTTATTTGTTACAATTTTATTTTTTTATTATTTTTTAGGAACCCCATTGGGGGGGCTTTGGGGAAATATCTAAGCAGACCCCCTGATGTCTCACTTTTGAGGGAGGACGGATTCATCAGTCCCTTCCTCTGCAGCCTCAGCTGCACAGAATGAATGAACAGGAAGAGCTCTGTGCAGAGGCTTCCCATTCATTCACAAACGGAAGCATAGGAAACACGGATTGCTATGCCTCACCTATGAAGGAATATAAAGCATAGTCAGGGATCATCAACTCTGCTCATGAAGACAAAGAAGGGGCAGTGAAAGACACATTTACTTCTTCTGCGCCCTCCATCCTGACAGATCCCCTGCAGCAGCCAATGGGAGGGAAAATGCAGCAGCGCACGGGGGGGCAGGGCAGCAGGAGTGAGATAGGGAGGGGGCAGGAGTGGCATGTGGAGGAACCGATGCCCCTTATTTCCCTCCTGCAGGAGGGAGAGGAGGGGAAGCGAGCATCGGTGATCTGTTCCTCCACACGCCACCACCCCTGCCGCCCTACTATGCCCCCCCTGGAGCATGGGGCCCCTTTATGTATGCCCCTGCCTAAAGTCCCATATCAGAGGTGTTCAGGAGTTGCTATAAACTTGCGGGGTGATACTCTGGTTATGCCACGTGTGATTTTTGGTGATGCACCACCCTACCCAATAACTCATTGTAATGATGCCAGGCCTCAGGTAGGCGCAGCTGGTGCCAGTGAGCGTTTGAGGTGGGCAGAGCTAAAGGGGTCCCTGTAGGTGGGTGATGGGAATAGACTGGAGGTCCAGGTGTTGCTTCAGGAACAGGAGCCGGTTGATGCTTCCTCCCGTGGGTGATGTTGGTCCCCCTACCCCTGGGAAACCAGAGGTGGTGGGCAGTGTGGATAGGGGCCCGGCCGTGCAGATGGTGAGGTGGTGGGCAGTCTGGATAGGGGCCCGGCAGTGCAGATGGTGAGGTGGTGGGCAGTGTGGATAGGGGCCCGGCAGTGCAGATGGTGAGGTGGTGGGCGTGACCGTGGTCGACGCGGATGGACTCCGGACCGTAGTAATGTTACTCAATAACCCATCCCACCACGTAGTGGTTTTTAGTGTGCACCGTATT
>BLSH010320407.1:151271-168261 GCA_018402905.1 Glandirana rugosa | reverse complement strand
CCCTATTTAAACTTCCTGTTTCCTGTAAGCAAATGCTGTCCTTTCTACAGCGTATCCGTGTTCCTGAGCGACCCGTCCTGAGCTACCTGTTACCTGTGACCCGGCCTGAACCCGCATCTGCTTGAACTCTGCCTGCACCGACCCCAGCTTGCCTACGACCACTCTTCTGTCTGATCCCTGTGTACTTCAATCTGCCTGCCTGTTAACGACCCTGCCTGCACTTGACCATCCGACTGCCTGCTCCTCCTGTACTGCTCTGCCCGCATGTTATCGACCCGGCCTGTCTCACTACTCTTCCATCTTGCACGACCTTCTGGACGACATCTTACCATCACAAGTGTCCTATCCAGCCCTCGTGCTCCCCTGTGCTCCAGCGCTCCCTGTCTGCTCTATCAGGGGTTCTGGAACCAGGGCCGTAAGAGAGGTTGCCTTCTGCATAAGCCAGACTCCACCACCAGGTACGTGACAGATATATTCAGGAGAAGATCTGCCCTAGAGGGTTGAGAGTACAGATCTTCCCAAATATATCTCAAATTTCAGACACCCTAAAAAATAAATGGGAGCAAATTCTTTCGGATTGTTCATTAGAAATGATGAGATTCATGATTGAACACCATTAGAAAGAATTGGAAGAAATAGCCAAATCAAGGAAATTCTGGACCAATCCAGCAATGGACTCAGTGGGCAGTCCTGGCTTGCTAAAGAAAAGGAACTAAAGGAATATGTATAAAAGGTATCTCTGAAATGATAGATGCAAAGGAAGAAACATTTGGAAGAAGTTCAGTTGCCTTCAGCGAGGGCACGGCATATAGATGGAAAAATGAAGTAATAAATAGATCACAAAGAAGGGAATCGAAGCAGATAAGTTCAAAGGCTATACTGTGGCCGATTTTAGAGCGGTACGTGATCTCATACAATTGTTGAATGAAAATCAAGAGGAAGGGGAACAGAAGTGGATGTGAATCTCACCTTCTCCTAACCCCAACATTGATACATAAAAACTGAAAATAAGACCTTTAGGTCCAAATCACAAAAAGTTCCATCAGTAAAATCTTCCCCATGCATCTGGGCCTTCCTTACACAGGTGACAAAGGCAGTGGAACACTTGTACCTTCACCCCATACAGGGAGGGAACCTAAATCAGAAACAATTGCAAGCATTCAATGAATTGAGCAATAACTCATCAATAGTGAACCAGCTGACAAGGGTGGAAATGTGGTGGTGATGGATAGGGGCCGGTACGTTGGGATGTGTAAAAAAATCTTAGACAACAAAAGTTGGTACAAACTAGTCTCAGCAGATAGTTTTAATGTATTCCAAGCTAAATCTACAAAATTTATCGCACAAACCTATAACATAGGAATCATTGATAAACAGACCATGAATTTGTGACAGTTGAACACCCAAAGATACCGGTCTTCTATTCATTGCCTAAGATCCACAAAAATACAACTGATCCCCAGGGCACCCAATAATTTGGGGTATTGGGGTTTACCATAAGCAAATTCATTGATTTTTTCTTGATGTCGCATGTAGTGAGTTTATACTCCTACATTAAGGACACCCCAGACCTTTTATGCACCTTAGAGGGGGTCACCCTACCAGAGGAGGCCACCCTTTTTGTAATCAATGTGGAAGCATTGTATTCTAGCATTCCACACGATCGTGGACTACATACAATAAGTTAATTTTTACAGACAACAGATAAATACCAGAGGCCATTGAATCAATTTATTTTGAGACTGCTTGAGCATATTGTGAACAGTAACATGTTCCTGTATGCAGGCTCCTACTACCTCCAAGCCAGGGTGTGGCTATGGGGACCTCTTGTGCCCCCTTTTATGCCTCCCTTTACCTAGGGGGATGGGAGCAACATCTATTTGCCAGGGAGGATTTATCGATGTACCTCGGCCTCATATTGTTGTGGCAAAGGTACATTGATGATATCTTCATGTTGTGGACAGGCCCTCTCCCGGACCTAAATTCCTTTTTGGAGAAATTGGAAGAAAGCACCTTTAATCTCCACTTTACCCACACGGTGTCCAATCGCATCTTGATATTTTCATTCAACCTGATGGTAGTCTTACCACCTCCCTATTTACAAAAGAAACAGCGGGTAATACCATCCTTAGAGCCAATAGTGCCCACCCGACTACCCTGATCAAAAGTATCCCATATTGGCAATATCTTCGCATTAAGCGTGTTACGTACCTGGAAGGTGAGCCAGACGGTAGAGGTAGACCTCTCCTACAACTCCGGCTCACGGGCCACTGGGAGTGATACAGCGGCCACGGGAGTGCGGCGGGGTAAGAGTGCCTGATCAGTCCCGGAAACAGTAGAGCTAGATGCTGATGCAGACTGGCTGGACAGCAGAGCAGGATGCTGATGCAGACTGGCTGGAAAGCAGAGCAGGATGCTGATGCAGACTGGCTGGACAGCAGAGCAGGATGCTAATGCAGACTGGCTGGACAGCAGAGCAGGATGCTGATGCAGACTGGCTGGACAGCAAAGCAGGATCAGGCAGGCCGGGTCGGCAACAATCAGGCAACAGCAAACAGAGGGAGCAGGCAAAGACAGGTCACAAGCCAAGCCGAGGTCAGGGCGGGCAGCAGTCAAGCAGAGTTGAAGGATGATCTGGGTCAAGGTCACAAGAAACGGGTACTGGAACACAGGTTACAGGAACTCAGAAGCTGCAGACCAAACAGCAAAGTGACAGTGCAGAAGACCAGCTTAAATTGGGCTTCTGGCACCAATGTTCGTATCAACCGCGTGCATTGATGCGCGTGTGCGCATGCGCATCGGCGCGCGAGTGCGCATGCGCGTGTGCCGGAGTGCACAGACTGTTCCGTGGGCTCCCTGACATTGCCCCCTCCTTACGGGCATCCTCCGGGTGCCAAATCGTCTCTTCTTTTGTGGGTTTCTGGCATGGATCAGGTCCGTGGCATGTACATTTTGTGCAGGCTCCCAGGAATTTTCTTCTGGACCGTAACCCTTCCACTTAATTAGGTACTGTGTCTGGCCCCTTCTTCTCCTGCAGTCATTGATGGCCTCCACCTCAAATTCTTCCTCTCCGTTAATGATAACTGGTGCTGGGGGTCTTGAGCAGCGGTCAGGGAATGGGTCGGGCACCGTAGGTTTCAGCAGGGATACATGAAACACTGGATGAATCTTGAAGTATTCTGGCAAGGACAGTTCAAAAGATACGTCATTAATTTTCCTCCTTACCGGGAAAGGTCCGATGAATCTTGGAGCCAACTTCTTTGAGGGACATGCCATTCTTAAATTGGTTGTAGATAACCAAACCTGGTCTCCTGGTTGCAGAATCAGTTCCCCTCTTCTTTTCCTATCAAAAGCGCTCTTACTGTCCTCCTGAGCATTAGCAATGGTTTCTCATAACAGTATATTATTGCGAGAGAAGAAATCCAAGGTATCCTGAACTGCTGGAACAGATGATTCAGGTACAAGATCAGGTAGGAAAGTGGGATGGAAACCATAGTTGGCAAAGAAGGGAGAATGTTGGGTAGCTGAGTGACTGGCGTTATTATATGCAAACTCCGGCAAGGGCAATAATGCTACCCAATTGTCCTGGACAGAGGAGGTGAAGCACCGGATGTATTGTTCCAGGGTCTGATTTGTGCGCTCAGTCTGCCCGTTGGTCTGGGGATGAGAGGCAGAAGAAAAAGCGAGATCAATGTGTAAAGTTCCACATAAGGCCTTCCAAAACTTGGAGGTGAACTGGACACCTCGATCCAAAACAATATTCCTGGATACGCCATGGAGCCTAACGACTTCCTTGATGAAGACTCTGGCTGTTTCACTGGCAGACAGTGTATCTCTCAGAGGGACAAAGTGAACCATCTTGGGCAGGCGGTCCACAACTGCAAAGATGGCGGTGCATTGATCAGAGGGTGGAAGTTCCACTATAAAGTCCATTGAAATCATACTCCATGGTCTGCCAGGTATAGGCAGGGGTCTGATTAATCCCCATGCCCTGCTTCGAGAGCTCTTGTTCTGAATGCAGGTGGTACAAGAGTTCACATACACTTGACAGTCCTTCTCCAGGCCAGGCCACCAGAATGACCGTTGTGCTAGTTCAATGGTTTTATGGATACCAAAGTGACCTGCTAGGGGGTGATCGTGGCATACCTCCATCATTTTAGTCCGAGTTCCTTCAGGTACAAAGTTTTGCTGGTCCTTCCATAGTAGTCCATTTCTTGACTGTAACATGATTCCTGGGGGACCATGTGAACCTGTGGAAGCTGCCTGTGTTGTGTCAATAAACTGGTGTGTAGTAGTAGAAAATTACCAGCGGGCAGGATGGTATCTGGGTTTGGAGTGTCCTTTGAATCTTCAAACATGCGCAATAAAACGTCCGGCTTGGTGTTCTTTGAACCGGGTCTGTACGTGATATGGAAAGTGAATCTTGAAAAGAAAAGTGCCCAATGGGCTTGACTGGGCTTTAGACGTTTCGCAGATCTCTTATATTCCAAGTTCTTATGATCTGTATAGATCAGGACTGGATGTGCTGCTCCCTCCAACAAGTATCTCCATTCTTCCACGGCAGCCTTGATTGCCAGCAACTCTCAATCTCCTACGTCATAGTTTTTATCAGCAGGTGAGAGTTTTCGTGAGAAGAACGCCACTGGATGCGTTGCTTCCTTGAGGCCTTGACGTTGGGACAGAATAGCCCAGATGGTGCTTTCAGAGGCGTCCACTTCAACAATGTAGGGTAAAGTGGGGTCAGGATGACTCAAAACAGGTGCGACTGTAAATCCCTTCTTTAAAGTTTCAAAAGCGACTTGTGCATCTCCAGTGCAGCAAAAACGGATGCCTTGTTTGGTGAGCTGAGTGAGAGGATGGATGATAGCCGAAAAGTTCTTAATAAATTTGCGATAAAAATTGGCAAAGCCCACGAAACGCTGAATCCCCTTCTTGTCCTTGGGGGCTGGCCAATCCAGTATCGCTGTGACCTTTTGGGGATCCATCTCAGTTCCATTGGTGGAGATGATTAGCCCCAGGAACTGGATGCTTTGGTGCTCAAAGTCGCATTTTTCGGCCTTGACATAAAGTCCGTGCTCCCGGAGCCGATGTAGTACACTCCTGACATGCCCACGGTGCACCTCCAAGGATACAGAGAAGATTAGGATGTCATCCAAATAGATAACAACAAAAATGTCCAGGAAGTCCTTAAAAATATTGTTGATGAAGTACTGGAAGGTGGCCGGGGCATAGCAAAGGCCGAAGGGCATCACCAGGTAATCAAAGTGTCCATATCGAGTACGGAAAGCGGTCTTCCATTCATCCCCTTCCCTAATGCGAATCAGGTTATAGGCTCCTCTCAGATCGAGTTTAGTGAAGATACATGCTGATTTTGAAACAGTTCAGGAGCTAAAGGAAGGGGATAGCGATTCTTTATCGTTATTTTATTCAAGTCCCTGTAGTCCACACATGGCCTCAAGGAATGGTCTTTTTTTTCCACGAAAAATATGCCTGCGCCGGCCGGAGAGGTGGGTGGATGTATGAACCCCTTTTTTAAGTTCTCATCAATATGCGGCCGAAGGGGATCTTGGCTCCCGGCAGAAGTTCGATGGGGCAATCATAAGGCCGGTGCGGAGGTAAGGTGTCTGCTCCACGTTTACTGAAAATGTCCAGAAATTGATGATAAACGTCTGGAACCAGCTTACATAAATCGTAGTCTGTGTCCGTGCACAGCAGGATCGTGGAAGATGAAGGGAAAGGTACCTCCAAGCAGTGTTCCTGGCAGTATGTAGATGGAAACGTAACATCCCCAGTTTTCCAGTCTATCTGGGGGTTATGGCCCTTTAACCAAGTAGGCCCAGGATGACAGGAAACAAAGGAGATGAGATGGCATCCAGGAGTAGCAGCTCCCGGTGGTTTGCAAGAATGGCAGTCAGTAAAGATGGGGTCTCCTTGGTAACCAGTCCAGACTTAATACAAGACCCATCAGCCAGGAATACTGCGAGCTCTTGTTCTCTGGTTTGTAGCGGAATATGTTGTTGCATGGCGAAGGACTGGTTGATGAAGCAGCTACAGGCGCCAGAGTCAATGATAGCGTTCACCGACACGGTTCTTCCCGGCGGCTGGAACGAGATGAGAAGAGTGATGTGAGCGGAGCTTGCAGTCAGGGCAGGCAAAGGTGACTGACTATGAGAAGAGAGGGACAGGCACTTATGTAGTTTGGCAGGACATGTGCGTACGAAGTGGCCGGCCTCCCCGCAGTACAGGCATAGGTTGTTAGTATGTCTGCATTGGCGTTCCTCCGGGGTCAGTGGAGTACGGATTAAAGCCAACTGCATGGGTTGGGAGACTTCGGTTGTGGAGGAAGTAGGACCTCTGGGAGCCGGAACAGGTACCTTTGGCAGCATCCAGGTGGGACGGAACTGCTGGGAAGACCTCTCTGCTCTGCGTTCCCTTAAGGGCCGATCAATTTGGATGGTTAGTTTGATCAACGCTTCCAGGGAACTCGGTATTCCAAAACGGGCAAGTTCATCTTTAAGACTTTCAGAAAGACCCAGGTGAAACTGATGACAGAGGGCAGCATCGTTCCAGTTGATGTCCGCGCTCCAGAGTCTAAAGTCCGAGACATAGTCCTCGGCCGCTCTGCGGCCTTGCTGGAGTGCATGCAGGGCTGCCTCAGCTGTGGAGGTCTTCTGGGGGTCATCGTACAGCTGGGCCATGGTGTCAAAGAATGTCCGCATGGAGTTGAGCTGAGCACTATTCTCCTCCAGCAATCGATGTGCCCAGAATTGCGGCTCCACCTGCAGGAGGGAGATGATGAATCCCACCTTAGTGGTTTCCAAAGAAAACGTTTGTGACTGGAGGGCAAAGTAAAGCTGGCAGGCACTTCGGGAAGCTCGGAATTTACCCCGGTCACCGGAAAAACGTTCAGGAGTCGGTACTCGAGGCTCGGGAGGCAACATCACTACTGAGGGTCCGGAGGAAGCACCAGCCTGGCCAGAAGAAGAGGCCTGGTCAGACGTCGGGCCGGGTCCAGCTGCTGGAGTGGCCATATACTGGACTTGATTCTCCAGACGAGTGAGCCGTCTTGCAGAGACTGTACCGATTGCGGCAGGGCAGCCAGGTGTCGGCAAATCTCATGCATCGGAGAGTCACCCCCAGATGGCTCAGACATGGCTGTTTGGTACTGTTACGTACCTGGGAGGTGAGCCAGATGGTAGAGGTAGACCTCTCCTACAACTCTGGCTCACGGCCGCTGGGAGTGATACAGCGGCCACGGGAGCGCGGCGGGGTAAGAGTGCCTGATCAGTCCCGGAAACAGTAGAGCTAGATGCTGATGCAGACTGGCTGGACAGCAGAGCAGGAGGCTGATGCAGACTGGCTGGACAGCAGAGCAGGATGCTGATGCAGACTGGCTGGACAGCAGGGCAGGATGCGGATGCAGACTGGCTGGACAGCATCTCTAATATTACCACCCCCCATCTCCATTTGCATCCCCATCTCTAATATAACCACCCCATCTCTAATATTATCACCCCCATTTCTAATATTACTACTCCCCATTTCTAATATAACCACCCCCCCATCTCTAATATAACCACCCCCCATCTCTAATATTACCACCCCCATCTCTAATATTACCACACCCCATCTCTGATATTACCACCCCCATCTCTGATATTACCACCCCCCAGTAGAAATTTATTAGAGCTCTAAAATCTACTCCAGCAGTGCCTGAAAATATCTCCCAATTAAAGGCAATTAAGACTTCTACTCTCACAAACTGGGAGGAAATGCAAACAGAACAGAGCTCTATTTGCCTGGGAACATGCCTCTCAGATCACCTATGTGAAACACTGGCCGTCAACGGGATTCGAACCTGCAAATTACAAATTCCTCCATTTCAAGCTTGTATGCAAGTTCATTGCCCTAAAAAGTGTATTGGGACCTGTCTCCTGTCCTAGGGGACATGTATCAATAGAAAAAAAAGTTTTTAAATCAATTTTTTTTTTGGGAAGCAGTGGTTTTAATAATGCTTAAAGTGGAAAAAAATGAAATATTTCTTTAAATATCATGTCTGGGAGTCTCCTTAGTATGTCTGTAAAAGGGCGCATCTGTGTGATGTTTAGAACAGTGCCACCACAAAATGACATTTGTAGAGGAAAAATTGTTTTCTCTTTCGTTCATTGATGGACGCAGCCTCTTAATCTTGACATGTGGGGTATGCACCTTTTACCAGGAGTAGACTAGGCAGAACATAGTTCAGACAAAAAGCAAAGCTAGCCCCTCCCAGGCGGCAGTCCTCACTCTGCATAACCCCCCCCCCCAGCCCTGCTAGCACTTCAGTTTTTTCTGCCTAGTGCAAGGAGTAGGACCTGGCTCCCTGCTGGGATCTGCGGTTCCTCAATGTTTTTGTTTTTGCTCAAGCTATCTGATGAAGAATGCAATCAAGCAGCCGGCTGGGTGACAGGCTGGAGATACTTAGGTCCAGGTAGTCTCCCCAGTGCGGCCGATGGATGCGAGCCGTCGCTTAGCTGCTTGCGGGGTCGGCTGCATCAGGCCCCGTTCCGTGCGGGGCGGCCGGCGGGTTAAACGTCCCGCCAGCGCACTGAATGACCGGGCTGCGGCTTGCATCGAGGTGTCGCATGGCCGGCAGCTCCCTCCCCACCTGTAGGGGTGGCAGGTCTGTCTCGGGTGTCTACCTGCTGCGCCCGTCTGGAAGGGTGAATACACTTTCCCCCTCTCCCCCCCCTCGGGGTGCAGAGGGGGGGACTGGGTGTAGGTGGGTTCACCTCCCCATTCTCTCCCTCTCCCCCCCATCCTGCCGCATTCCACCTCCGTTTCCTGCTGTTCTGGGTCCCCTGGCCATGCGGCGGTCGCCGCCATTTTTTCGGGGCCGGCCGCCATTTTGCCGTAGTCGCGGCCATTTTGTGGCGGTTTTGGCCTCTAGTGACCGCTCGACAGCCATTTTTGGTTGGTCTCCTGATGGGCAAAAAGCATGTGCTTTGGCGCCGTTTCCTCCTTCTGGTCAGCGCGGTCGGCACATGTGGTGGGATCTCAGCAGCAGCAGTAGTGTAGGCAGAAACAGCAGGAGTGCAGAAGTTCAGCAAGTACAGCTGGCTTCTCCCTGGGGTGCTGGTGGCGGGGCGGTGCGGGTCCTCCAGTGTATTTCCGGGCCGCTGTGCGGGGGCAGCTGAGGGGTGGCATTGTGGTGGGTTTTCAGCCTGTAGGCCTCACAAGTGTCCCGGGGGTGGCGCAATGGCGGCTGAACTGGGGGTGTCTGTCCCGGAAGTCAGTCTCCGCTGAGGCTCCGGTGGCGCTGAGACCTGTAGTCCCACTAGATAAGCTAACTTAAATTCTGGAAGAATTTCTTGCCCAGGCAGAACCAGTCCATGGTAGGGGGGCGGCGAAGAAGCGTCCACCCCTCCCCCATCCTCTGAGGAGGGACCCCCGTGGATCTGTCAGATGGGGAATTGGACCCTACTGATGGCGAGGAGGAGCAGGGGGCCACTGTAGTGCGGGAAAAGGCATTGGTGGGCTCCCTGGTGGCTGCCATCCGTGAGACGCTGCGTTTGGGCCAGGATGGGACGTCGCAGGAGGTGGCTTACACCTTTGGGTCCCACAGGCCGGCTCAGGCTCCTAAAGTGTTCCCTTATGTGCCATATTTTGATCAGTTTGTCTATAAGGAATGGCAGCATCCTCAGAATTTGTTTGCATTACCAAAATGCTTTTCTGTGCGCTATCCTTTTGAGGATAGCTTGTTGCAAAAGTGGGTATCCCCCATGGTAGACCCGCCGGTGGCCCACCTGAACAAGGCTACCACTATCCCTATGGAGGGTTCTCCATCTTTTAAAAATCCAGCCGACAGGCGGACAGAGGCGGTGTCCAAGGCTATGTTCCTGGTGGCGGGGGCGGCCATGCGGCCGGTACTGGCGTCAGCAATGGTGGCACAGTCGCTCACGGAGTGGGCGACAGTGTTGCACAAGGATTTGGGGGACCTCGTGGTTCCTTCAGAGTCGGTGCAGCTGGCTGACCAGCTGGCGCAGGGTCTCAGGTACCTCTGCGACGCGGCCTTGGACGTAGCTCCCATGCTGTCAAAACTGGCAGTTATTGCGATCATCATTAGGCGGCTGCTGTGGCTGCGGTGCTGGTCGGGTGACCATGCATCGAAGAAAGGTCTCACGGACCTGCCGTTTCAGGGCAGCCGGCTGTTTGGGGCTTCCCTAGATGAGATCATTAAGGATTTCACAGGGGGGAAGAGTACCTTTCTTCCGGAACCCAAGCGGCGGGAGCAACGCCAAAAACAAGGTCCCTCTTTCTCTACCCAGAAGCGTTTTTTTTTCGTGCGTCCGGTGCAGCAGGCGCGGGTCCTCGGTCTGGCAAGGCTGCCGCAGGGAACTAGAAGCGTTCCTGGCAGCGCAAGTCCTGGAAGGCGGAGGAGAAGCCCGCCTCCGCATGATGGGTTGCCCCCGTTCGACGCTCGGGTGGGGGGTCGGCTTCTGGGGTCCGCGGCCCGGAGGACCGCCCGCATCTCGAATCTTTGGGTGCGAGAGGTGGTGTCGTCCGGGTACAAGATAGAGTTCTGTACCCTGCCCCCGGACAGGTTCTTCCCCTCAAATCTGAGACTCCCTCCGGGGCGTCGGCAAGCTCTGTTTGGGGCTGTCCAGGCCCTGTTCAAGCAGGGGGTGATTGTACCGGTCCCTCCTGTGGAACGGTTCCGCGGGTTTTATTCCAACCTCATTGTGGTTCCAAAGAAGGATGGAGTCAGGCTGGTTCTGGACCTAAAGGCGCTCAATCACTTTGTGAGGGCGTGCAAATTCAGGATGGAGTCAATCCGTTCTGTTGTGGCCATGCTGCTCCAGGGGGATTTCCTGGCTTCTCTGGACATCAGGGACGCGTACCTCCACGTTCCCATTTGTGTTCAGCATCAGCGTTTCCTGCGTTTCGCGGCGGGGGACCTCCACTACCAATTTGTGGCTCTCCCCTTCGGCCTAGCCTCCGCTCCGTGAGTCTTCACCAAACTGTAGGCTCCGGTGCTGGCTCTGCTGGGGCAGAGGGGCATTGCTGTGGTGGCATATCTAGACTATCTGCTCCTGAGGGCGGAGTCGGCTCCTGCCCTGGAGGACAACAGCTCTATCACCCTGGCCTCCCTGCGGGACTTCGGCTGGTTGATCAACCTTCAGAAGTCGACGCTGGTCCCATCGCGCCGCCTAGAATATCTGGGCCTGATACTGGACACAGAGCAGGCGAGAGTGTTCTGGCCAAGTTGCTGACGCTGCAAACTGCGGTACGAGGTCTGCTGTCATGACGGTGGTCTTCCTTAAGTTTTTGCATGCGGATGTTGGGGCTCATGGTGTCGGCCTTCGAGGCGGTACCGTACGCCCAGAGTCACACCCGCCTCCTGCAGCGGGTATTCTGCTGCAGTGGGACACGTCTCCGTTGTCTCTGGATTGAGTGATCAGGTTGGATCATCAGACCAGGGGGTCACTTGCCTGGTGGCTACAGGCCCCGACGTTGAGTCTGGGGAAGTCGTTCCTTTCCCTGGAGTGCTCGATTGTCACGACGGACGCCAGCCTATCGGGCTGGGGAGGGGTCCTGGGGTGGTTGTCTGCCCAGGGCCAATGGTCATCGGAGGAGTCCCGCCTTCCGATCAATGTGCTGGAATTGCGGGCGATCAGGCTCTGCCTCTCCCACTGGTCGGGGAGGTTGCGCGGTCGACCTGTTTGGGTTCAGTCGGACAACGCCACGGCGGTGGCATATGTGAACCATCAGGGTGGAACAAGGAGCTTGGCAGCAGCTTCGGAAGCGGCCCACATTCTAAGGTGGGCAGAGCTTCACGTGCCAGCAATCTCCGCTGGCGTCGAAAATTGGCAGGCGACCCATCCTGCACCCTGCTTTACCCTCGCTGGCTTTGACGGCCTGGCTATTGAGTCCCAGGTATTGAGGGATAGGGGTGTCTCCGAGTCAGTGATCCCCACCATGCTTAAGTCGCGTAAGTCCACTTCACGAAAGATATATCACCGCACCTGGAAGGCTTACATTGCTTGGTGCGAGGCAGGGGGATGGAACCCCTGTTCCTTTTCGGTGGCTCGGGTGCTGGCCTTTCTTCAGCAAGGCCTGGATCACAAACTGGCATTGAGTACATTCAAGGGGCAGATTTCTGCCCTGGCGATTCTTTTTCAGCGTCCCTTAGCGACGCACTCTTTAATTCGTACATTTGTACAGGGGGTACATTATATGGCCCCTCAGGTACGGTCGCCCCTGGCGCCGTGGGATCTGAACCTGGTACTTTCAGTACTGCAGAAGCCGCCATATAAAAACATCAGAGACATTTCTTTGCAGTTGCTCTCACAAAAGGTGGCCTTCTTGGTGGCCATCACATCCACCAAGTGGGTGTCTGAGTTGGCGGCTTTGTCTTGTAGGTCTCCCTACTTGGTCTTGCATAAGGACAAGGCGGTGCTGCGCCCATCTCCTTCGTTTCTACCGAAGGTGGTTTCTTCTTTTCACATTAATGAGAACATTGTCCTTCCTTCTTTGTGTCTGCGCCCATCACATCCTAGGAAGGTTGCTTTGCACTTCTTGGATGTGGTTAGGGCTCTGCAGGTGTATTTGACGGCCACGGCCTCCTTCCGGAAGTCGGACGCGCTGTTTGTGGTGGCGGATGGACCGCGCAAGGGGCTGGCAGCCTCGTCGGCCACTATCTCTCATTGGATCAAACAGACTGTGACCCATGCATATGAGGTTCGGGGTCAAGAACCCCCTTTTCTGGTCACGGCTCATTCCACCAGGGCGATTAGTACTTCCTGGGCTTTCCGACACCAAGCGTTGGTGTCTCAGGTGTGCAAGGCTGCCACTTGGACCTCTGTGCACACCTTTGCTAAGTTTTACAAAGTTGATGTGTCAGCATCTGCGGATGGTGCGTTTGGCCGCAAAGTTTTGCAGGCAGCGGTGTAGGCACGTCTAGCGCCTCCCGGAGAGTTTTCCGTTGGGTACAGTTGTTATTGTGTTTCCCACCCCTCTTTGGTTGACACTGCTTTGGGACGTCCCCACATGTCAAGATTAAGAGGCTGCGTCCGTCAATGAACGAAAGAGAAAATAGGATTTTTTGACTTACCGTAAAATCCTTTTCTCTGAGTTCATTGACGGACGCAGCACCCACCCCTCTGTGTTCTGAGTTTGTACTGCTTGTTACGAACTGAAGTGCTAGCAGGGCGGAGGGGGTTATGCAGAGTGAGGACTGCCCCCTGGGAGGGGCTAGCTTTACTTTTTCTCTGAACTATGTTCTGCCTAGTCTACTCCTGGTAAAAGGTGCATACCCCACATGCCAAGATTAAGAGGCTGCGTCTGTCAATTAACTCAGAGAAAAGGATTTTACGGTAAGTCAAATAATCCTATTATTTAAAATCGCTTACGGCTGTAATGTATTGCTGGTTCCCGGCAATATAGATACAAATCACTGAAAAAGCATTGCGTTGGGGGTCCCCCCCCCAGTCTATACCAGGCCCTTTGGGTCTGGTGTGGATTTTAAGGGTAACCCCGGACAAAATGTAAAAAAAAATTGCGTAGGGGTCCCCCCAAAGTCCGTATCAGGCTCTTCCGGTCTGGTAAGGATTTTAAGGGGAACCCTGCGCCACAAAAAATGACGTTGGGGTCCCCCCAGAATCCAAACCAGACCCTTATCTGAGCACACAGCCCTGGCATGTCAGGAGGGGGTGGGGACGAGCAAGCACCCCCCCTCTGAACCGCACCAGGCCACATGCCCTCAACATGGGGAGGGTGCTTTGGGGTCCCCATGTCGATGGGGAGAAGGGCCTCATCCCCACAACCCTGGCCGGTGGTTGTGGGGGGGTGTGAGGGCAGGGAGCTTATCAGAATCTGGAAGCCCCCTTTAATAAAGGGGCCCCGAGAGCCCGACCCCCCTATGTGAATGGGTATGGGGCAGAGCCCCCCCACCCTAAAGCACACACCCCCCACACATGTTGAGGGAATGTGGCCTGGTATGGTCCAGGAGGGGCTTGTCCCCCCCTTCTGACCTTCAGGCTGCATGCTCAGATAAGGGTCTGGTAACGATCTTGGGGGGATCCCCTGCCATTTTGTAAAAAAAATTGGCGTTGCCCATGCCTTTATTTTTGTATTCTGTATTTTCAGGATCCGGCAATACATTATAGCCGCAAACAAGTTGAAATTACATTTTTGATCAATGTGGGGGAGGATGTGGTAGCTATATTTGGTGTGGTTGGGGATCATTGATTTGTTTATTTGGATTCACCACACATTTGCTTACAGCCCATGTGCACACATCACTTCCTGCTTACAGCCACATTACACTTCCTGCATTTTGTTCTGCTGATGTATATCTGTAAGAATTATGCAAATATAATAAGAGGATAACTTATCAGTGCCGGTTCACACTAGTGTGATGCGGAAACCCTGTGAATCCACTGCGGGTTCCTGCATTGCACCCGACTCGCATGGCAGTTCACACTGCTATATGCGGACTGAGGGGAGTATCAATGCAAAGTTAACGACACCCCAATTTCAGCTCGCATATCGCAGTGTAAATTGACAGTTCAGACATGAATCGGATCGCATAAGTGTGAACACCCATGCGATCCGATTTTGGTGTTGACGCAAAAAAGGGTCCTGTGCAGGTTTAGCCCGACTGTGATGCAATTTCAGCCATACTATCTGAATGGCTGAAATAGCATGTGAATCGCATCTGATATCGCACAGCGCGCCAGTGTAAACCGGGGCTGGGCTGGTTCACACTGCAGAGTTGTCTGAAATCGCATGTAATTCGCACCGCACTGCAGTGAAAATCGCATGCGATCTCTGTGCAATGCGATTTCAGCCATACAGATAGTATGGATGAAATCGCATCACAGTCAGACCAAACTCACACAGGACCCTTTTTGGTTCCACGTCAGAATTGGATTGCATGAGTGTTCACATGCATGCGATCCGATTCCCGTCGGTGTTTGCAGTGCGATCTGCAAACTGATTTGGAGGTGTCATTATCTTGCTATTGACACTCCCAGCAGTTTGCATATGGCAGTGTGAACTGCCTGCGAGTCAGGCGCGATGCGGGAACCCTGTGAATCCACTGTGGATTCCTGCATTGCACCCAACTCACAGGCAGGTCACACTGGTATACGCGAACTGTGGGGAGTATCAATAGAAAGCTAATGACACCCCCAAATCAGTTTGCAGATCGCATTGCGAACTGCAAATTCGGACAGAAATCTGATCGCATGGGTGTGAACACCCATGTGATCCGATTCTGCTGCGTAACAAAAAAGGGTCCTATGTGAGTTTGGTCAGGATGCGATGCAAATTCAGCTATACTATCTGTATGGCTTAATTTGCATAGCACAGAAATCGCATGTGATTTGCACTGCGGTGCGAATCACATCCGATCTCGGACACTGCAGCAGTGTGAACCGGCCCTAATGAAGATAATCCACTTCCCCAAAACCACCACGCCCAAAACTAATTAAAAAGAAGTTAAAAAAGAGAAAGACAACAAACAAGCAAAATCAATTCCTTTTATTTTGCTAGCAGAAACACAATTATGTACTTATTTACTGCCATTAAAGTATTCTACAGTATATATGGTGCTACATTTAGCAAAACAGTTAGCAATTAGGTTCTAAGGGCCCTGCTCATAGCAGCTTACAATCTAAAATTGGACTAAACCTTACACAGCTTTACTTTCACAGTGTACAACAGCCCACACATTTCATAGAACAACTAAACACCCACTTGCCCACATCACATTTTTAGCTGCAAAATTATAGAAAGATACTTAACAGTCATTCTAACAAAGCATAATATTAAAACAGGCACGTATTCAAACAATAACACCCACCACATTCTACACACAAACATTGGGGAATATTTTCTCCTAGAAGTATGCATGGTAAGACAAACAATACACACGCCAATCTGACAGCATGGTCAAATCAAGCCACTTTTGATGGTCAAAATGCACAATAATTTAACAAAACAAACAGCTCTAGTGAGGCATTTGCCATTATGCACAATATCATTCCTTTTTTTGGTCTCAGTATTCGGACAACAGCACACATATACCCTCGGTACTTAGTGACTGTCTTCTCACACATCATACACCCACCAGCAACGAAAATACACTCACACCTTTTGTGCTCATGCTTTTCCACACCTCCACACTCTCCTTTTCTCTTACGTAATGTATACTGTTAGGAGGAATCTCCCCAGCAATCCAAGATCTAAGCTTCTTCTTATGTCCGATTTCCATAACAAGTCCACCCAACCTCCAGCTCTCCCAGGTTTTGGACAGTATCAAGAAGTACTGTGGTACGACCCATGCCTGCGGCTTGTCCAAAGCCCGTCTGCAGAGCCTCCACCTCATAAAGAGCCTTCCTCCAAGGTATTGCATCATCTCTGCTCTGATTCCTTTACTTCGCAGGGCCCTTATCAGAGCTAACCAGTAGTGCAGTATCAGGAATTCTCCAACTTTCGGGAACCCATACCCCCTTTTTCACGAGGTTTGGTTATTTTTTCCCTTGCACACTTTTCCATCCTTCCACCTCAAAAAAACAGAAACAGTAGTCTCATCATAGTTACATAGTTACATAGTTACATAGTCAGTGAGGCTGGAAAAAGACACAAGTCCATCAAGTCCAACCCATGTGTGCGTTTTATTTTATGTCAGTAATACGTTGTATATCCCCCAATGTTGTGGTCCCTTAGGTGTGCATCTAATAGTTTTTTAAAATTATCTATACTACCAGCAGAAACCACTGTTTCTGGAAGCGAATTCCACATTCGCACAGCTCGTACCGTAAAGAAACCCCTACGCATCTTAAGGTTAAAACGCCTTTCTTTCATTCTTAGTGAATGGCCGCGTGTTTTCTTGTTTTCCCTTGCACTGAATAGTATTGCCCCTATAGCGGGGTCACCAGTACAGTATTTGTACATCGAAATCATATCCCCTCTCAAGCGTCTTTTCTCCAGAGAGAACAAGTTC
>BLSH010320407.1:140169-150803 GCA_018402905.1 Glandirana rugosa | reverse complement strand
ACTACCAATGTCTCCTACCTCTTTACCGTTACCACAATTTGAGTAAAAAGAGGAGACATAAGTGTTTCCTTTACCCCCCGAGTTAATATGTCTTGGTTTTACGACCAGGAGTTCTGTTCAGTGTACTTTGTGGGAGTACCGACTGACTCCTATTTTAGTCCTTATCCGACCTATTTGACTTGTGGTTATTCAGTGGTCCGGGTCTACCGAACATGGGCTCCCAGGAATCCCTTGAATCGGTTCAATAACGGTCTGGGAACATGGATTAGAAATTCTCGTCAAAAGACTGACCGTACTATGGTCGACTAACCTTCTTTCGGTTACACCACGGTTATCATTGGCTTTCTTCCAATCAGCTGGTATCATGCCAGTCAGAAAACTGCTCTTAAAGATTAGGTACAAGGGTCTGGCAATAACTTGGCTAAGTTCCCTAAGGACCCTCGGGTACAAGCCATCTGGGCCTGGTGACTTATTGGTGTTCAGTTTATCCAGCCTATTCCTGATTTTATCCTCAGTCAGCCATGAGGGTGTTTCATGTGACTTGTCTTGAGGACCAGCTTTTTGGTTCTGTATAATTGAGCCCCCCATTTCCTTTGTGAATACAGAGGAGAAAAATGAGTTTAACACCATTGCCATTTCTCCATCCTCTGTAACCATCATCTTCCTCACCCACCCATCCAGAGGCGAGTAAATGACAGAAATGTATAGCATGATCGGAAGTATCACTGACTTGATAATCAGCACCTTCCCGGTGCAGGACAATTCACGCATCCTCATGAAGCAAAGCTTCCTCTCCACACACTCAGTTACCTTTTGAAAACTGCCTCTCCCTCTCAGCTCCCTATCAAAGCTCACTCCTAACACCTCCATCCTTTCCACCTTCTGACACAAACCCTCACTCACCTCCATCCCACGCCCAACACTACACACCTGACACTTACTCCAATTCACACTCATCCCAGACACACTACAAAACAAGCTCACCTGCAACGTTCCACACCGCACATCAGCCATCCCACCAGCCACCAGCACCACATCATCCATATATCCCAACACTTTCAAGCTCCTTCCACCACTTCAAGGCACAAACACTCCCTTAAATGCCTTGTCCTTCATCACTGCACTCAGTAAAGGATCCATCATGAAGGTGGACATCAGAGGTGACAGAGGACACCCCTGCCTAACTCCACACATCACAGGGATACTCCCCCCTAGGGTACCGTTGACCAAAACTTGACTGGAGATGTTCTTATACAGCGCTCTGATAACCTTCAACATCTGGTCCGGAAACCCTAGGACCTCCAGGATCTGGAACAGAAACTGGTGGGAGACTTTGCCGTAGGCTTTTTCAAGATCAACAGATTCCAACAGACACGGCAAGTTGTTAGATTGTGCATAATGCACAACATCCCTCAGCAACAGTAAGTTGTTGTAAACCCGACGACCAGGAACCGCACAGACCTGCTGCTCCCCTATCACCTCACCAACCCCGAGTTTGACTCGGTCGGACACCAACCTTGCCACAATCTTGTAGTCAACATTCAGAAGTGTAATTGGTCACCAATTCCTAATGTCTCTCTTATCACCTTTTTGTGGATAAGGCTAATAACTCCCTCCCTTAAGGACTTTGGCATCTCACCCACCTCAAACACCATCCTCACATACCTCATTCTTCATCACCTCCCAAGCTTTGCAGAAAAACTCCACAGTCAACCTATCCTTACCAGGCGTCTTACACTAACTCATTCCTCCAATCACTCGACACACCTCCTCTCCCTATCCTCCTCAGACAACCTAGCATCCACTCTCTCACAGTACTCCCGCATCTCCTCAGAACTCGCTTCACGTCCACCAGCAAACAAGCCTGTGTAAAACTCATTCACTGTCTCACCCATCTTCTCACCATTCACCTCCTGTCCCTGCACCAGGACTGATTTCATTGCATCACGCCCCTTCAATACCTTCTTGAAGAAGAATCGTGAGCATGTCTCCCCTTCCTCCATGTCCCTCACTTTAGCTTGAAAAATTAGCTTCTTCCCTTTAGCTACCCAAGCCTTCTTTATCTCCTCTCTCATTCTTCTGATTTCCTCCTCCAGCTCCCAACCCCCTTGTCTTAACTTCAGTAATAGTCTCAACCTGTTCTGTAAGGCTCTCCCTTCCCGCCTCTCCTTTTTTGCCCTCCTCACCTCAGCCTGAATAAAAAAGAACTTGATAGGCTACTTTAGCCAGTCCCACCTACTGAAAAAAGACTCAAACCCCCCCCCCTTTCTTCCCAGCCACACTTTATACTGCAGGGCGAACTGGTCAAAAACGTATTGATCTTCCAGCAGCAGGTTACTCAGTTTCCAAACTCCTCTTCCCATATTAACATCCTGCTCAAAAATAAACTTACCCACCAAGGCCTGATGGTCAGAAAAAGAAAGTTCCCACCGTCTCCAGGCTGCAACCTTTAAATTATTGGAGCATAAAATAACGTCAATTCGGGACTTCACACTTCCCTTGTCTGAAAAAAAAGTCACTGGAGCCTTTCCACTTCCATAGTGACACAAGGCTCCATCCTTCAAACCAAAGTCTTGCAACATTGCATTAAAGGCTTTACTGGTAACATCCGTCTGGCTTTCTCCTTGACCTACCCTATCTCCAGCATCCCTGATAAAATTAAAGTCGCCAGCAACGATAATATTTTCTCTCCCAACTAGGTGGAGCCTCAGGATTTCCAGCAGATCCAGCCTAGTAGCCTTCTGTACTGGGGCATACACACAAAAAGCTTGAAGGTTTTTTCCAGGTAAGTAAAGTTCACTTTCAAGATTCTGCCTGCCACCACTTCCTCCCATGACTTAACTTTAATTCCAGGATTTTTTAAAAAGCACCCCCACTCCTTCATTTCTGTTTTCTGCAGCACAGGACCAAATGGCCTGTCCTGCAGTCCCCATGGCCAAGAACAACTTCAACGCACACTCTTGCACACACAGGACCTCACAATCAATCCTAACCAATTCAGACAACACAGCCGCACAACGATAGACCGACCCAATCGAATGCACATTCACACTACATATAGACAAAGCCATAAGGAGGATTATCAATGCAATCTTGCAAAAAGCACTATTTCCCTCCATCAGGAAGCTCCTTTTCACTCCTGGCAGGTGTCCTCAGTATCAAAAGAAATATTGTATTGACCACTAGCCACAAAATCTTGTAGAGCAAATATATCACTGACCTGTAAATTCAGCAATTTCTGCAGAATATCCACCGCGATCACCTTCAGTGCAACTTCACCACTAAGGATGGGCTCGGGCGTGTTCGCAAGTGCACATGCCTGAGCCTGCCAGGAAGTGAACCCTGCACTGCTCTAATCACAGGCAGTGAGACATTTCCCCGATGCACAGCTGCAGTGATCGGGGAATGTCTCCTTGCCTGTGATTAGCGCAGTGCAGGGTACACTTTCCGGAGGGTTCGGGCATGTGCACTTGCAAACACGCCCGAGCCCATCCTTATTCACCATGATATTCCGGCTTAACCTGTAATCTCATAGAATTCCTCAAGCACACCAAAACCCACAACATGGCGATGTGCTTTAATGGTACAGCTTCATGTGGCTCCTCATTTATTCAGGGGTCCCCCCAAAAGAGGGGCCCCAAGAACACCTACCTTGAACCACAGCAAAAAACGTGGCCTCTTGTCAGGCCAAACCAACCCCCCCCCCCCCCCCACTGATGTACTTTATAGGTAGCGCACTGACACACGCCCAATAGAAGTACACGCCCACCAGTATCTTTCAATCTGTCTGTTCAAATTGATTTCACCTGAGGGGCTGCAATACCTAATACTATTTGCTGTGTTAACCCTTGGCTATGTTCATCAGATCAGTATAACTCCAGGACAAAATTCTAAGTCAGTGGTTCTGTGCTCAAGTACCCCCAACAGGTCATGTTTTCAGGCTTACCATTATTTTGCACAGGTGATTTGATCAGTTTCACTGCCTTAGTAATTACCACAGCCATTTCATCTGAAGGAAATCCTGAAAGCATGACCTGTTGGGGCGCCTTGAGGATTGGAGTTGAGAAACACTGATCCAAGCAACAGCTTTCTAACCAGATGTACCTGTGCAGTGTAAACCCTACAATTTAAAATGTCCAAGTCCCTGGCTGCAATGAGCTTCCAATTTAAAGTCCAAAAATAACTTGCTTACATTACAGACTATATGAACAAGAGACAAATAAAATGCCAGCCTGTGAGAAACCCACACAGGGGTAACATATAAACTTCAACGCAAGCATTAGCATATTGGGATGTGAACCAGCGACCGCTGGGGTGCTAGGCGGATTTGCTAGTCACTTAGCTAGTCAGCAGCGAGCACATGTCTTGTGCATCTCTGTGGTGTGAACCAGCCCTAAGTCCATGGCCATGCTCAGTGTCACAAGTAATATACAATATATTGTCCTAAGTATTGGGACACCTGCCTTTACACACACACATGAACTATAATGGCAGCCCAGGGTTTAGTATAGAGTTGGGTCACCCTTTGCAGCTACAACTCTTCTGAGAAGGCTGTCCACAAGATTTAGGGGCGTGTCTATGGGAATGTCTGACCAGTCTTCTAGAAGCCCATTTGTGAGGTCAGGCACTGATGTTGGACGAGAAGGTCTAGCTTGTAGTCTCCACTCTAATTCATCCCAAAAGTGTTCTGTTGTGTTGAGGTCAGGACTCTGTAGAGGCCAGTCAAGTTCCTCCAGGTTCTATCTGTATCAGCTCTGTGGCTCACAAGGTAACACAGCTGCCTAACAGAACTTAGTTTCCGGGTTTGAATCCCAAACTCCCCACTTCATGTAGAGATGTTGTTTGTTCTCACTATATTGGTAAACATAACTTGTGGCTCAGGCCCTTACATAAATTATGTCTAAATATAGTATTTATGTGTAGGAGGGTTCCACCACCATTGCAAATCTTGCCAGATAGCTGAACGTATTGGGATGCCTGCCTTTACATGCACATGAACTTTAATGGCAGCCCAGTCTTAGGCCATAGGGTTCAACTTTGATTTGGCCCATCCTTTGCAGCTATAACAGATTCAACTCTTCTGGGAAGGCTGTCCATAAGGTTTAGGAATGTGTCTATGGGAATGTTTGGCCATTCTTCCAGAAGTGCATATGTGAGGTCAAGCACTGATGTTGGATGAGAAGGCCTGGTTCGCAGTCTCTGCTCTAATTCAGCTAAAAGGTGTTCTGTCTTGTTGAGGTCAGGACTCTCCACCCCAACCTCCTTCATCCATGTCTTTATGGACCTTGCTTTGTGCACTGGTGTGCAGTCATGTTGGAACAGGAAGGGGCCATCCCCAAACTGTTCCCACAAAGTTGGGAGCATGAAATTGCCCAAAATGTCTTGCTGATGCCTTAAGATTTCGCTTCACTGGAACTAAGGGGCCAAACCCAACCCCTGAAAAACAACACCACATCATAATCCCCCTCCACCAAATGATTTGGACCAGTATACAAAGCAAGGTCCATAAAGATATGGATGAGCGAGTTTGGGGTGGAGGCACTTGACTGGCCCTGCACAGAGTCCTGACCTCAACCAGATTTGGCTGAATTAGAGCGGAGACTGCGAACCAGGCCTTCTCATCCAAAATCAGTGCTTGACCTCACAAATGCACTTCTGGAAGAATGGCCAAACACTCCCATAGACACACTTCTTTTTTTCTTTTTTTTTTCTTCCACATCAGCCAACCGCCAGCTCTCGAGGTATTCATCTTACTGCTCATACTGAGTTCTGGCATAGTCACATCATTGTGGTTCTTACTGTCCTTCTTTATTTCTTTATTTATTTATTAATTTCTCTGACTGATAAAAACAACTTGCGTGACTTACATTTCTTAAATTTCAGACGCAAGAGAGGATAGACAAAACATAACGCAGGAAACAGAACCCCGCCTTTCTAAATTTCTCGAAAGAAAATTACCTCATTCCCCCCCCCCCCCTTGACCCACCCCAATCCCCCCCCCCCCTCTCCCCTGTCTTTTTACTACATTCTATGCCGGTTCTACCTTGGTTCTATCTCCGCCCTCCTCAGCTCAAAGTATTCCTTAGATTTCTTGAATCTCACCCGACTGACCCATTTTCCCTTTCCTTCCCCTATTTTCACGGTTTTCATATCATTAAAATACTCTATATTCGCCATCTCGTCCACCCTATTGCACCATTCTGTTAGTGGGGGGCTTTCCTTTTTTTTCCAATATTTAGGTATTAGACCCTTTGCTGCGTTTAAGAGGACCGGTGTCATTGTGTTTGTATATTGTCTAATAGCGTCTTTCCCCCCATGGAAGAGACATATCCAGGGATCCAGCATTATTATTTTTATTAACTCTATTACCTTGCCCCAGTACTCTTTAATGATGGGACATTCCCACCATATATGTGCCATTGTCCCCTTTATCTTACAGCCACGCCAACAAAGTGCGGATTCCTCACTCTGAAATCTTGCCACCCTTTCAGGCGTTAGATACCACCTTGATAAACACTTATAGTTCATTTCCCAAGTTTTACTATCCGTTGCAGTTTTATGTAGCAGAGTCGTGATTTTTTTCCACCGTTGTCCCTCCACCCGTGCACCCAATTCTTCCTCCCATCTATCCATATATGGAGGTCGCTCCACTTCTCCCAATGCCATCAGCGCCTTATACATCTCCGAGACCCCTCCTATCGTTTTCCTAGTTGTGCAAATTTTTTCCAATAATGTTAATTCACTCTCCATTCTCAATGGGTGTGGGAGGGAGTCCACAAAATGCTTTAGTTGGAGGTATCTCCATATATTGATATTACAGAACCTCCCACTTTGTCTTAATTCTTCCAGTGTCCCCAATCTTCCCTTATACATTATATCTTTTAATTTTAGTGAATCCTCTTTAATCCATTTACCACACCACTCCTCTTTCCCTGGTGCAAAATAATTAGTTCCAACTAATGGAGTGAGTGGGGAATTATATTTCCAACTACCCTTCTTGTGAATGCTATCCCAAATTTTAAAAACCGTGTGCGTAATATCGTTAGTGTTTACATCCAACCCCCGGAATTCCAGTGGTATCCAAATCATCTTCCCTAATTGTGTTTTACTAATTGTGTTTTCTATTTTCACCAATTTTTTTTCCCGTTATTCTGTACCCACGCTATTGCCCGTGCCAACACATTTGCCATATAGAATTTTTTTACATCTGGTACTGCTAACCCTCCTCTTGTCTTTTGTCTATTACCGAAGCTTTTATCCTTGGTTTTTTATTTTTCCAAATGAATCTTGTTAGTATCTTGTTTACTACCTGAAAGAAACCCCATGGGATTTTAATTGGCAACATCTGGAATTTGTATGTAATTTTAGGGAGTACAATCATTTTTATCGTGTTTATTCGGCCGATCCAGGACAGTGATCTATGTGTCATTTTCCTCACTTCCTCCTTTACTTCATTTAATAGGGGGATGTAGTTTAGTTGGTAAAGTCCCTCCCATAATTCTGTCAGCTTGATACCCAGAAAATGTATTTCTGTCTTGTTCCACTTGAAAGGGAACTCTCTCCGTAATTCTACCTCCTCCTGTTTGCTCATGTTAATTTTCAGTATCTCCGACTTTCCAAAATTAATTTTAAAATTCGAGATCTCTCTGTATATTTTAATAACTTTCATCAAATTCGGTATTGGCATCCTAGGTTCACTAATGTAAACAAAGATATCATCTGCATAAGCAGCTATCTTATGTTCTTCCTCTCCTATTTTGATTCCTTTTATATCCTGGCTATTCCTAATTGCTGCTAATAGTGGTTCCATGGAGATGATGAATAAGAGTGGGCACCCCTGACGTGTCCCATTTTCCATTTCGAAGGCGGTAGATAACGCCCCGTTTATTCTTACCTTCGCTTTGGGGCGATTGTATAATGCTAGGATCCACAGCCGATTGTTTCCAATATCTGGGTCATGAACCCCAGTCTACCCTGTCCAAAAGCCTTTTCGGCATCTATTGACAGGAGTAGACCGGGTTCTCCCTCCCGCTTGATTTTCTGAATTAATAGCAGGGATCTTATCCCGTTATCTTTCCCCTCTCTCCCTGGTACGAAGCCCACCTGGTCTTCTTTAACCACTTGTTCTATAACTCCTTTTAATCTAGATGCCAGTACTTTGGAAAAGAGCTTCACATCTGCATTTAATAATGAGATCGGCCTATAGCTGGAACAGAGGGTCTTGTCTTTCCCTTCTTTCGGGATTATTGTGATCATGGCCATTAAGGCCTCACTCCTCATCTCCCAGCTATTGCCAATACCATTCATGTACTTGCATGCTATGGGAGCGAAGATCTCCTTAAACTTCTTATAATATCCTATTGATAGTCCATCGGGTCCCGGGCTTTTCCCGGCTGCTGTGTTGGTTATTGCGAGCTTGATCTCATCTAGCGTCAATGGGGCTTCTAATGCGAGGGCCTGTTTCTCATTGATTTGGAGCAGGTTCGCTTCCTTTAAGAACTCCTTAGTTTTCCCGCTCTTCTTGGCTTCCCATTGGGAAGCCTCCTCATGTCTAATTGAGTATAATTTCCTATAATACTCTTGGAAGGTTTTAGCGATCACGCTTGTTTTGTATACAGTATCCCCTGCTTCATTTTGTATCCTTTCTATATAATTCCTTGGGTTTTTTTTTATTTAGAGTCCTATTTTATTTCCTCCTAAGTATCTTTCTTTTTTAATTTTATTGTATGTATTACGGGTCTCTTGCTCTATTAGTTCTTTTAATTCATCTCTCTTCCCCACTAAGGACTGTAATGTATCCACTCCTTTTCCTTTTTTATGTTCCTGCTCTAGCTCATATATTTTGTTTATAACCGCTTCCATCTTCTTAGTTCTTTCTTTTTACCTGCCTCTATCGAGATCAGTAACCCCCTTATGTAAGCCTTATGGGCTTCCCATACAGTTGGGACCGATACCTCTTCCGCCTTATTTACCTCAAAGAAAAAGGTCAGCTCTTTTTTTATTTTATCTATGGTGTCTTTGTCGTTAAGTATTTCTTCATTTAACCTCCATTCATAACCGTTCCCTTGGGCCTCCGGGATGCTCAGTGTCATAGTCACTGGTGCATGATCCGATAGTGTTGTTACCTCTATATTTGTTTCAATCACCTGGTCTAATATTCTATGTTCTACCAAGATATAATCGATCCTAGAGTACATCCCGTGCACAGGGGAAAAAAAGTATAATCTTTAACCTTAGGGTGATGTATCCTCCAAATGTCTATTAACTGATTCTGAAATATTTTCTTTTTAACTCTGTTTAGCTGTGCGCTTTGGTTCCCCTGGGCCCGGGACGTGCTATCTACTTTCGGGTCCAACCCGAAGTTAAAGTCCCCAGCCACTATCACCATTCCTTTTTTGAAATCCGTCAGCTTACCCAGTACTTTTGACAGAAAGCTGCCTGGATTTTTATTGGGGCAGTACACATTTACCAGAGTGCAGTCTCTATTATTTAACTTGCCCTTCAGCATTATGTACCTCCCCCCTGGGTCCACCAACCTATCCCTGAGTGCGAATTGCACTCTTCTAGAGAACCCAATAGCTACCCCCTTTGATCTTTTAGACATAGAATCACCGTAGTACCAAGTTGGGTAATTCTTAGAGTATAATCTTGTATTAGCGTCATGTGTGATATGTGTCTCTTGCAAGAACGCAATTTCAACTGAGTATCGATTCAATTCTTGCTAGATTTTGTATCTTTTTGCAGAGCTCCCTAGTCCCCGCACATTATAAGTCAACAGACTTACCATTCATATTAATACCTCATCCTCCCCCCCCCCAACCCACCCCAGAAGGGTAGGGGGCGGGGGAGACCGCTGGGGAGACAGCGGAGAACCGGAGACCTTTATTTACCTCATCTCTTCTACTTATTTTCCCCCCTGGGAGACCACCCCCCCCTCCCTGCCCCCCCTCCCTCCCTGTACCCGAACGGGGCCTGTCGGTCTACCCATGACCATTCCACCTGGGAAACAAATGGATTGTGAGCCGCCTCTCCCTGGTTGCCCCCTGGGGTTGAGCACTAACACGGATCAACCGAGGACTCCCTCTCTACCCTCGGTAGCGGGTCATTGTCCCCCTTGATCCCAGGTATCTAAGAGCCGCTCCAGCCCGCTCACACCTTTCCTCCCCCCCGCCCCCCCCAGATCTTCTTCCGAGCTAACATTGTCCTTAGAGATGTCTGTTGCCAAACCAGTTTTTCCGACGCTGAGGGTATCTCTTGTGCCTTGTTCCAACCTGGTATAACTGGTGTATCCATGTCCAATTTCCTGCAGAAGCCATCCGTATCCTCAGGGAACCTCATTATTGCGGATCGACTCTCCCTTTTCCCTATTAGACATGCCGGGAAACCCCAAGAATATTGGACCCCTTGTGTTCTCATTTGATCTAACGGTGGCTTGAGTAATTTCCTTCTTTCTCGTGTATCTCTTGCCAAATCCGCAAACCGAAGACGTCCTTTAACCTGTACCTATGTGGTCAATATGGTCCAACCTTGTTCCGTGTTCTCTATGGGAGTCGCAGCCTTTTTGACCAAACCGTTGTCTGTAGAGATTCCTGTTACAATCGAGCCTTCTTCTAGACCCCCCCCGCCCCCCCTCC
>BLSH010320407.1:108612-126123 GCA_018402905.1 Glandirana rugosa | reverse complement strand
CTAGTGAGAGACGCCGGAACAGAGGGTATCGGTTTTTAACCGTGATCTTGTTCAGTTCTCTGTAATCAACACAAGGCCGCAGAGAGTGATCCTTCTTTTCTACAAAGAAGATGCCTGCCCCAGCTGGTGATTTGGAAGGACGAATGAATCCTCTTTCTAAATTTTCGTCCAAATAGGTTTTAAGAGCACCCAGTTCGAGTTCAGATAATGGGAAGATTCTCCCAAACGGGACTTCGGTTCCTGGCAAAAGTTCAATGGGGCAGTCATAAGGCCGATGAAGTGGGAGAGCTTCTGCCCCTTTCTTACTGAAGACGTCCAGGAAAGTATGGTATACCTCAGGCACAGATTGACGGGCTTCCAGGTCGACATCAGCATCCAAACAAGACAAAGTGGAGAGGGGACTGAAGCTCTTTTGCAGACAGTGCTGGGAGCAATAAGCTGACTGGAACTGAATCTCTCCTTTAGCCCAGTTGATGAGTGGATTATGTGCCTGTAGCCAAGGCATACCCAGGATGACAGGGAACAATGGGGATGCTATGGCGTCCAGGTGCAAAAGTTCATGATGGGTGCCGGTGATGGTAGCGGGCAATGGTGCTATTTCGTGAGTGACTAGTCCTGATTTGATTGTTGACCCGTCTGCTAGGTGAACAGTCATTCTCTGGGTCTTTGGCTGAAGTGGAATCTGGTGCTTGATGAAAAAGGACAGGTCAATGAAACAGCTACAGGCTCCGGAATCAATAATGGCGGGGACCAGGATATTCTTGTCTGGAAGCTGGAATGAGATAAGCACAGAGATCTGAGCAGGGTTGCCGGAACAGGTAGACACAGGATCAGATGTGACAGTCAGACACTTACGCAGCTTTGCTGGACAAGTCCTCACATAATGTCCTTGAGCCCCACAGTACATACAAAGGTTGTTCATCCGACGTCGCTGGCGTTCTTCAGCTGAAAGGGAAGGACGGAGAAGGCCCAACTGCATGGGCTTGGAGACGTCAGGTGGAGAAGCCGCCGGAGGTGGCACCACAGGAGTAGAGAAGACAGGGCCTCTAGGCAACATCCAAGTGGGACGGATTGTGCCTGCCTGACGTTCAGATCGTCTTTCCCTTAGACGTCGATCGATCTGGATTGACAGTTTAATCAGTGCATCTAAAGTTTGTGGAATTCCAACTCGTGCTAGTTCGTCTTTGAGGGGATCAGCGAGGCCTAGGCGGAACTGGTAGCATAGAGCAGCATCGTTCCAGTTGGTATCGGAACTCCAACGCCTGAAATCAGAAACATAGTCCTCTGCTGCTCTACGCCCTTGCTGGAGAGCATGTAGGGCTGCTTCAGCTGTGGCCGACTGGTGTGGGTCTTCATACAGCTGTGACATATCTTGAAAGAAAGATGCCAGGTTCCCCAGAGATGCTGCTTTCTGTTCGAGGAGCCGGAATTTGCTGCGTTCTCCGGAGAATTTGTCAGGTGGCGGAACTCTGGGTTCAGGGGGCAGCATGACTACGGTAGGTGAGGCTGCTGAACCGGAGGAAACTGTGGACTGACTGGGGTTGGAAAGAGTTGGTGCCGACAGTTTCTGTACTCGTTCCTCCAAGTGATGGTAGCCTTCCTGAAGATCTTTAACAGCTTGCGTAAGACCAGCAAGATGGCGGCAAAGTTCATCCATAGGAGAGGGTCCTGGCGCAGACTCGGACATGGCCGTTTGGTACTGTCACGTACCTGGTGGTGGAGTCTGCAATAGCCGAGGACAGCCTCTCTTACAACCCTGACTCAGAAGCCCCTGATATGGTAGACAGGAGGCTCAAGAGTGCAGGAAGGCACGAGTGCTTGACTGGAACACAGGTGCGATGGTCGCTGGCCGGGCAGGTGATGCAGCGATCTGGAGCAGAGGAGACACTCCGGGAAACAGCTGGCAAGTTGCTCTGCGGGGCTGAACCAAGCGGATGATGCTGGATGAGAAGGCTGGAAAGCAGACTGGAACAAGCAGCAGCCAGGCCAAACAGGAACTGAGGGGTTAAGCAGAAGGATCGTCAGACAGGAGCCGGGTCATCAACAGGCGGGCGGAGAGGTACCAAGGAGCAGGCAGAAGAATCGTCAGGGCAAGCCAAAGGTCAGGGCAGGCAGCAAGAGGCAGTGTCAGAATCAAGCCAGTAGTCAAGAAGCAGGTAAGCAGATGAACAGGTAACAGGATACACAGGAACGCTGTAGACCAAACGGCATTGATCTCATGTCATTGTGCCGTTTAAATTGTCCTCTTGGCGCCAAGAATAATCACGAACGGGGGTGCGCGCTTCCTGGTCGCGTGTGCGCACGAACGTTCGTGCCGTCCGTTCCTTCGTGCACGCGCCTACGCACCGTGCTCCTTTGTACAGCAATACGGGTTCTTCTTCTTTCCTGACAGATTTTAACTACCCGGAAATTAACTGGGAGTAATAGCACTGCTGGGACAGTTAAAGGGCAAAAATTTATAAACCTATTACAGGACAATTTTATGGTCCAGTTAATTGAGGCCCCAACTAGGAATGACGCTTTGGACCTGATAATCTCAAACCATGCAGAGCTTATTACCAGTATTCATATAAAAGAACATATGGGTAACAGTGACCATAACATAATTTCATTTAATGTAAGCTGCAAGCAACAAACACATACGGGAAAGATAAAAACACTTCATTTTAAGAGAGCAAATTTTACAAGGATGAGGGATGCTCTCCAGGACTTCGACTGGAAGGGAATATTGGCATCGATGAACACAGAGCAGAAATGGGAATTTTTCAAAAAAACTGTATGCTAACTCACTGTAAAGTATATTCCCATGGGCAATATGTTTAAAAGGCTAAAAATAAAACCTATGTGGCTCACAATATAAAAATAAGGTAACACTATCATCTTTTAAATGTTACAAAGAATATAACAGAATATGTAAAAAGGAAACCAAGGATGCAAAATTAAAAACAAACAGATTGCAAAACAGATTGCAAAAGATAGTAGGACAAACCCCCAAAAAATTTTTCAAATATATTATTAGTAAAAAAAAGGTCTGAGCATGTAGGCCCTTTACAAAATAATCTAGAGTGCGTGACTGGGGACAAAGAGAAGGTAAACTTATTAAATACATTCTTCAGCTCTGTGTATACAAATGGGCATGGGGGAGCTCATGTCCATAATGGGGGTGGTAGTGACACAGCCACAAATGATCCACAATGACTCAAAAGTGAAATGGTCCAGAAGTATTTAGACAGAATAAAGGTAGATAAAGCATCTGGACCAGATGGCATCCATCCATGGATCCTAAAGGAATATAGCTCTGCCATTTCAACGCCATTGTATATAAATTTTAGGGACTCCTTAATGACTGGAATAGTACCACTGGATTGGCGTAGGGCCAATATGGTGCCCATATTTAAAAAGGGATCAAAGTCTTTACCAAGTAACTATAGACCTGTTAGTTTAACTTCTATAACGGGGAAGATACTGGAGAGTTTAATAAAAGACCACATAGATGAGTCCTTGTTGGAAAAAAATGTTTTAAGCAACAGACAGCATGGATTCATGAAAGACAGAAGTTGTCAAACAAACCTGATTTCTTTTTATGAGGAACTAAGTAAAACCTTGGATAGAGGGGTGGCTGTGGATGTAGTATACTTGGATTTAGCAAAAGCGTTTGACACCGTTCCCCACTCACGGCTAATGTGTAAAGTTAAGTCTACAGGCTTGGAAAGATGAGTTTGTAAATGGATAGAAAACTGGCTAAAAGACCGAATTCAGAGAGTAGTGGTTAATGATTCTTACTCTGAATGGTCTAAGGTTATCAATGGTGTACACCAAGGTTCAGTGTTGGGACCCTTACTTTTCAATATATTGATAAATGATATAGGGTCTGGGATTAAAAGTACCATTTCAGTGTTCAGATGACACCAAGCTATGCAGTGGAATAATGTCCTTACAGGATGTCTCCAACTTACAAGCAGACCTCAATGCACTGTCTAATTGGGCGACTATGTGGCAAATGAGATTTAATATTGATAAATGTAAAGTTATGCATTTGGGGGTTAAGAATATGCATGCATCGTACATACTATGGGGAGTACAACTGGGGGAATCCATAGTGGAGAAGGATCTGGGGGTTTTGGTAGATCATAAACTTAATAATGGCATCCAATGCCAAGCTGCAGTTTCCAAAGCAAGCAAAACCCGTTCTTGTATTAAGAGAGGTATGGACTCCAGAGATAGAGACATCATTTTGCCCCTGTAAAAATCATCAGTAAGACCTCATTTGGAATATGCAGTTCAGTTTTGGGCACCAGTTCTCAAAAAGGATATCGGGGAACTGGAGAAAGTGCAGAGAAGGGCAACCAAACTAATAAGAGGTATGGAGGAGCTCAGCTATGAGGAACGATTAGAGTAACTGAATTTATTCTCTCTTGAGAAGAGGAGATTAAGGGGGGGGGGGGGCATGATCAACATGTACAAATACATAAGTGGTCCATATAGTGAACTTTGTGTTGAGTTATTTACTTTAAGGTCATCACAAAGGACAAGGGGGAACTCTCTACATCTAGAGGAAAAAAGATTTCATCTCCAAATATGGAAACGTTTCTTCACAGTTAGAGCTGTGAAAATGTGGAATAGACTCCCTCCAGAGGTGGTTTTGGCCAGCACGGTAGATTGCTTTAAAAAAGGCCTGGATTCTTTCCTTAATGTAAATAGTATAACTGGGTACTAACGTTCTTAGGTAAAGTTGATCCAGGGTGAATCCAATTACCTCTCAGGGGATCAGGAAGGATTTTTTTCCCCGCTATAGCAAATTGGATCATGCTTTGCTGGGTTTTTTTGCATTCCTCTGGATCAACTGTGGGTGAAGGATTGTATATGGAATTGTATGGTAATATATAATTTTTCTATTTTTTTTTAACTAGATGGACTTGTGTCTTTTTTCAACCTGTCTAACAATGCTACTATGTAACCATGTCCGCTGGAGCGTGTTCTGGGTGACACTCAGCGGGTGGCCAGCTCCCTACTTGGTCCTATTTGAATAACCAAGTATGTTTTCCCACCAATAATGTCTAGCAACATTCTCTAATAGATTGTGCCACATTCTTCATATCATTCTGATCATGATAAATGACTATAGTAGAATTAGCCCCTCTTCATGTAGTTTGCTCATGAGGTTTTCACCCCTATCCCAATCTGTCAACCAGTCCTGCAGTTTTCTTCCCATACCCAGGTTCAGAGCTCCCAGAATAGCAGGCCTGTTATAGCTGACATTCACAGACAGATTGGTGATGGATGCTACCACATTCCATTCCATTCTTGTGTCTGGATCTCAGAGACATTGTCCAGGATATGCCATGCACCTCTAGTTATAGAGGATGAACAATCAGCTTGATGTTTGTTGATTAATCTGACTGCCCTTTTGTGCCTGCCAAAGCCCATGACACACTTACACTGTGTCTCCATGCTGTTAACCAACGTCTTAAAGTAGTTAATAAAATCTCCTGTCACCTTCACTTGGGTCTTTATGTGATTCTGCTGGATATTATTAATGATGTAACGTATTTCTCTCTGCAAAACAGATCCCCTCCACCTCCCCTGCTTTTTATTTTTCTTGCATGTGATTGGGTATTCTATGTAAAGTGAATCTTTAACTCATTTACTATGCTCTGGAGCAACTGCACTTGCAGAGTGGAACTGCACTTGCAAAGTGCAAAGTCCACCCCTTTATGTATGGGATAGACTCAAGTGGAATCTTGTATTGTTTTTGCAGTGGATGATTTGATCCCTCAACCTAAAGTGATAATAAAATCTCTCTTTTTTTTTTAATATCAAACATGTTAAACTTACCTGCTCTGTGTAATGGTTTTGCATAGAGCAGTGCCGATCCTTCTCTTCTGGGGTCCCCCAACAGCGCTCTTGGCTCCTGCCCCTGAGTACCAGCCCTAGCAAGCCACTTGCTAAGGGGGGTACTTGTGCTGGCTTGCTCCCAAGTCCATTGTCACAGGCAGCGGGGCTCTGCCCTAACCCCTGGGGATGCAATTTGATTGACATCAGCAGGAACCTATGACTCTAGCTGCTATCAATCTACCCACTAAGGAGGAAGAGAGTGCAGAGAGCCGCTGCTCTCATGCACAGCGCTGGATTGAGATGGGGCTGAGGTAAGTATAAGGGGGGGCTGGAGGGGGATCCTCATTACAGAGCATGCATTAAGGCAGGGGTCTCCAAACTTTCTAATCAAAGGCCCAGTTTACTGTCCTCCAAACTTTAGGGGGGCCGAACTGTGGCCATTGGGTGTAGAAATTATCCTGGCATCAGTGGCAGTAAACAATGCAGCTTTGTTATTAGGGGGAGAAATAGTGCCCTATCCCTGGTATCAGTGGGAGGAATAGTGCCCCATCGTGTCAGTGGGAGAAATACTGCCCCATTGTTGGTGTCAGTGGGAGTAATAGTGCCTAATCGTTGGTGTCAGTGGCAGGAATAGTGCCCCATAGTTGGCATCAGAGGGATTAATAGTGTCCCATCGTTGGCATCAATGGTAGAAATAGTGTCCCATTGTTGATGTAAGTAGCAGGAATTATGCCCCAATGTTGGTGTCATTGGTAGGAATAGTGTCTTGTATCAGTGGGAGGAAAAGTGCACCAAGGGCCAAATAAAGGCAAGCAAAGGGCCGCATCTCCAGTTTGGAGACTACTGCATTAAGGTAAAAAACTTTAGGGCATTAGACCCACTTTAACCACTTCCGGACCGCCCACCATCATTATACGGCGGTGCTTTGCCGTTGAATATCACTGTTATGGTAGCAGATAGCTACCATAACCCCAGTATTTTTTTAAACAGAAGGAAGTGGTCTCTGCAGCGGATTCATCCCCCTCCCGCCACGTTTTCGTTGTCTCTGCCACTTACCGGATCCACCGGTAGCAGTGGAGATGATCGGGTCCGCTCGTCACAATGTGTCACGAACCTGGTGGTGGAGTTTGGCTTATGCAGGGATAAACCACTCTTGCGCACCCAATTCAGGGACCCCTGGTAGAGCAGACAGGAAGTCCAAGAGTGCGGGATGGCATGAGTGCTGGATGGTCACTGGTGGTGATGTGATGCTCCAGATGGTCGTTCAGATCAGAAGAGTGGTAGTGCAGGCTGGGTCAGGAACTGGCTGGCTGTGCGGTACAAAGGGGTCAGGCAAGAGAGTGGTCAAGTCCAAGCAAAGTTAATTAACAGGCTGGCAGCAGAAGTACAGAGGGATCAGACAATCGGATAGTCGTGGATAGCCGGGGTCGGTGCAGGCAGATAATCAGCAGGTCAGGTCAAGCCGGGTCGGATCAGAAAACAGGTAGTAACACAGGAACATGAAACAGGAACAGAGCTGGGGCTCACAGGTACTCAGACGCTGTAGAATGGACAGCACTTGCTGACAGGTGCAGGGGGTATAAATAGCACCGTTTGGCACCATTTCCGCATATGAGTCCAAAAAAAGTGCCAATTTACTCCTAACACTGACAGAAAGTAAAAGAGACTGTACTTATGGTATATGTAATCTAGCTTGCTGCCTCCCGGAAGCTAACACCCAATGGGTGGAGTGGGAACAGTTATATATGGGGAGCTGGGACTGGCGCTGCTAGTGGAGAACACAGGTATATATCGTTAATAATTTACCTTGAATTGATATGCTGCTGGTGAATGGCAGATAAGAGGTATATAAACACTAATAGATGCATAAAAAATGAAAACAAAATGTGCAAATAGGTGCTAATGAGGTAGTATGAACCAATCAGGATAATCTACCGTATCCTAAGCAATGTGTATGAAAAGACCAGTGCAAAACGTGATCATGTGCAAAACCAACAATGGTGTGTTAAAGTGCTGTGTGCTAGGGTGCAGTCACTGCCCCAATAATGTGTCACAGTGAAAAATATAACCGTAAAAAGAAACACCTATACTATTAATCTGGCATAGTTATAATATGTACATCAAAGAAAGGCTTAAATTAACCTGCAAAGTGCTCAGTGCCACAACCAACAGGGTAAAACTATACTGTTAATGCAGATCCGGCATACTCAAATATAAACATATATAAACAATCTGTGAAATAAGGTGCTCAGTTCCCAATGTACAATATGTCCAGTCCTTTTTGTACATGTATGATCATGTACTAATTAAAAAGCAACAAGGGGGGGGGGGTTGATTCCCCTGCTGGTGTTGTAAATCGGCTAAATCTCCCGTCAATGGTCTGAATGAAGAAAAGCGACCTGGAGATATTCAGTGGTAACATACACTCGTGGTGAATCCAGGGTATAGGGCTTCTAAAGTGAAGATCAGTGCACACCAGGCACATCAATCGTGCTGCCACTCGTGCTCCCCTCGGCCACCCTACTCACCAGAAGGTGTCACCCCTACAGGGGTAAAGCGCTTGAGTGTCTCCCACGGCTGACCTTCCTTCTGGTCCGGGTGCTCCGTTATCTGGTGTGGACTGCGGTCCTCCAATCTGAAGCGGACATGCCTCCGCTCCCACAGGGGCAGATAAAAATGAAAGGAATGTCCAATAGTGTAATATTGTCAAAAAAGTGAGGTAATTTATTTAGCCGTACGGCATTAACTGGTTAAAAGTACATGCAGGTACATGCAAATAAGATAAAATCGGAACAATCCAAAAGTGCACTAACCGGACCTGCAGTGCTGACTCGGATAGTCTCAGAATACGTCATTGACCAGGTGCTGAAATGTGGCCTGGCGTTGCAGAGTCTGAAGGGCATGACGAGGTAGTGGCCAAAACGAGTCCGGAATCCGGTTTTCCACTCGTCGCCCTCTCGGATGCAGATCAGGTTATAAGCCCCTCTGAGGTCCAGCTTGGTGAACACGGTGGCCGACCCTAGCCTCTGGAAAAGTTCTGGAACAAGCGGGAGAGGATAGCGGTTTTTAACCGTGATTCGGTTCAGATCCCTGTAGTCTATGCAAGGGCGGAGAGTATGGCCTTTTTTCTCGACAAAGAAAATGCCAGCCCCGGCAGGGGATGTGGATGGTCGGATGAACCCTTTGGCCAGGTTTTCATCTAAATAGGCCTTCAGGGCCGACAGTTCAAGTTCAGACAAAGGGCAGATACGGCCGAAGGGGACCTCAGTTCCTGGGAGCAGCTCAATGGGCAGTCATAAGACCTATGTGGTGGTAGTTGGTCTGCCCCCTTTTTGCTAAAGACATCTAGGTACTCATGGCAGACTGGAGGGACAGCTTGGCGGGTTTCTGGGTCAGGCTCAGAGTCCAAACTCAGGAGTGAGGGGTCAACGTCCCGGGACAGAAGCAGACAGTGTTGTCCACAGTACGGGGACGGGAACTGTACATGCCCAGAGGACCAGTTTATGTTGGGGGCTATGCCCCCGGAGCCACGGAAGCCCCAAGATAATGGGGAAAAGTGGTAAGGTGATAACATCAAGGACGAGCAGCTCTTGGTGCCCCCCAACTGTGGACACGGGTATAGGCTGGGTTTCAAGGGTTGCCTGGTCGGATTTGATGGCCGTCCCGTCAGCCAGGCAAATGGTAATTTTATGCGCCTTGGGGCACAGGGGCATCTGGTGTAGCGTGGCAAAGGTCTGGTCCACGAAACAGCTACACTCCCCTGAATCAATAATTGCTGGTATTTGGATGCTCCCTCTGGGCAACTGCAAAGAGATAAGGAGAGTCAGTTGAGATACATTACTACTGACAGGGGTTGCATCCTGGTTATCCCGGTGGTGCCACTTACCGGCTTTGGCGGGACAGGTCCTCACCATGTGTCCGGGTTCCCCACAGTATAGGCACACATTCAGAGCACGGCGCCGCTGTCTCTCTTCTGGGGTGAGAGACGGGCGCAGAAGGCCAATCGGCTCAGGTGGGTCAACTGGTGCGAACGTGGCAGGTGCAGGAGCAGTGTGACTGGGGACCCGGGGCATCATCAAAGTCAGATGTTGGACAGCAGATGTTCCAGAAGCTCGTTCAGCCTGACGTTCCCGGAGCCTCTGGTCAATTTGAATGGCCAGGTTTATAAGGGCATCCAGGGTCCCGGGCCCCCCAACGCGGGCGAGCTCGTCCTTTAACGGCTCTGACAGTCCCAGGCGAAATTGATAGTAGAGTGCTGCATCATTCCAGGCGGTGTCAGCACTCCAGTGCCTGAACTCCGCTAAGTAGTCCTCAGCAGAGCACTGGCCCTGCTGCAGGGCATGCAGGGTGGCCTCGGCTGTGGCTGCAAAGGTGGGGATCCTGGTACAACCTGGCCATAGCGTCAAAGAAGGTAGTCAGGCTTGCGACTTCAGGCGCTCTTTGTTCCCAGAGCCGAAGAGCCCAGGTCTGAGGTTCACCTTGTGGCAGGGAGATCACCAGGCCCACTTTAGTGGCTTCCAATGAGAAGGTGCGGGGCTGCAGGCCGAAGTATAGCTCGCAGGAGCTGCGGAAAGCCCTGAACTTTCTTCAGTCCCCCGCAAACTTGTCGGGCAGGGGGACCTTAGGCTCAGATGGCAGAGCCACAATGCTGCAGGCCGCTGCAGCTCCCCCTCCAGGTGCAGAGGGAGCGGAGTCCATAGCAGAGGGTGTTCCCTAAGCAGACTCGGACATGGCTGTCCGTTACTGTCACGATCCTGGTGGTGGAGTCTGGCTTATGCAGGGAACAACCACTCTTGCGTACCCGATTCAGGGACCCCTGGTAGAGCAGACAGGAAGTCCAAGAGTGAGGGATGACACGAGGGCTGGATGGTCACTGGTGGTGATGTGCTCCAGATGGTCGTGCAGATCAGAAAAGTGGTCGTGCAGGCTGGGTCAGCAACTGGCTGGCTGTGCGGTACAAAGGCTGTGCGGTCTTTTTCACCCCAGATCTCATATTTAAGAGGTCCTGGCATGCTTTTTTTCTATTACAAGGAATGTTTACATTCCTTGTTATAGGAGTAAAAGTGATCATTTTTTTTTAAAGGACAGTGTAAAAATAAAAAAAAATAGTAAAATAAATAAGAAAAAAAAAAATGAAATCGCCCTGTCCCACTGAGCTCGCGCGCAGAAGCGAACACATATGGAAGTCGTGCCTGCATATGAAAACGGTGTTCTAACCACACATGTGAGGTATCGCTGCAATCAATAGAGCAAGAGCAATAATTTTAGCACTATACCTCCTCTGTAACTCAAAACTGGTAACCTGTAGAAATGTTTAAACGTCGCCGGTGGAGATTTTTAAGTGCCAAAGCTTGTCGCCATTCCACGAGCGGGCACAGTTTTGAAGCATGACATGTTGGGTATCAATTTACTCGGCATAACATTATCTTTCCCAATATGGAAAAATTGGGTTAACTTTACTGTTGTCTTATTTTTTAACTCAAAAAAGTGTTTTTTTTTTATTTTTTTAAAAAGGCGCTTGTAAGACCGATGTGCAAATATGGTGTGACATAAAGTATTACAACAACCGCTATTTTATTCTCTAGGGTGTTAGAAAAAAATATATAATGTTTGGGGGTTCTAAGCAATTTTATAACAAAAAAAATGGATTTTAACTTGTAAACGCCGAATCTCAAAAAAAGGAAAATTGTTTCATACTTACCGTAATTTACCTTTCCTGGTGCCAATCCATGGCAGCATACAGATGATAGAGCTCCGCCTCGACTCCTCCCCTAGGACCAGTGAATAGCATAAATTAAAGAGGTAGACCCTTCCCCAATATTCTCTGTAAAATAGAATACCGAGGGTGGAGCGTATGCTGCCATGGATTGGCACCAGGAAAGGAAAATTACGGTAAGTATGAAACAATTTTCTGTTTTCCTGGCGCCTCCATGGCAGCATACAGATCATAAATAACTAGCTACATAAGGGTGGGAAATGCTTTAAATAACTTTATTTAGACAGTGCTTCTTGGACTGTACTTCTCCTGAACTCTACTGTAGTGAGGGCTCCTGGATCGATTCTGTAATGTTGTAGGAAAGTATGTTGTGGTGCCCATGTGGCAGCCCTGCATAGAAACATTTGCCCTTGCTGCCCAAGAGGCTGATACTGCCCTCATGGAATGAGCCTTCATCTGTGTCGGAGGATCCATATTTCTAGCCTTGTAAACCTTCTGTATTAGCGTGACAATCTATGATGCAAGTGTCCTACTGGAGGCCTCCTTGCCTCTGTTTTTACCCCAAGGAATCACAAATAGCCTATTCGAGATCCTGAATCCTTTTGTTGCTTCAAGGTATATCCTGAGGATTGTGGCAATGTCCAAGCTTTGGCATACATCTGGATGAGAGTCAGAGAAGACCGGTAAGGCCCATGGCTCTCTCAGGTGGTTTGCTGAAGTGACCTTGGGAGTGAAGCCTTGAACTGGACGAAGTTCCACTCTGTTCGGAAAAAAGGAAATGTGTTTGTTCCCAATTCCTAAGGCATGGAGCTCAGAAATTCTTCTGCCTGATGTGATTGCCAGCAGAAAGGCTGTCTTTAATGACAAGTTCCAGATTGAGATATGATCTAAGGGCACAAAAGGTACTTCGGTCAATGCTTCCAGTACTAAGGAAAGGTCCCACTGCGGGAAGGCACGTCTGACCGGTGGTCTCGTCTTTATTACTCCCTTGAGGAATGTTATTACTAGTGGATGTTCTGCCCATTTAGTGCTGGTTGTTGCTGACAAAGCTGCTACTTGTACTTTTAGCGAGCTGAGTCCTAGCCCCAGGTTAAGAACCGTCTGAAGGAAGGCCAGAATATTGACTGCCGAGGGAGAATCTGGGTTGAAGTCTGTCCCTGCTGCAAATGTTAGGAACTTGTTTCAAATCTTTCCATATATAGCATTGGTCGTCGGCTTCCTAGCCTTAAGAAGTGTTGAAATGACCTAGCATCCTAGGGTCTCAAATCTCCTCCTTTCAATTTCAAACTCGTAAATCCAAGACTCGTGGGTCCGGATGAGTGAACTTGCCCTGCAGCAGAAGTTGAGGGAATAGAGGCAACCTCAATGGGGGCTCCATGCAGAGACTGATGGCTAGAGGGAACCAAGGTCTCTTTGGCCAGTATGGCAGAACTGCTATAACCAGAACTGGCTCCTTCCAAAGCCTGAGGAGAAACCTCGATATGAGAGGTCGAGGTGGGAAGGCATAGGCCACCCTGAAGTTCCATGGGCATGTTATTGCATCCACCTCCTCTGCCTGAGGATGAGGCAGACGGGAGACAAATCGAGGCAGCTTGGCATTCTCTGGAGAGGCAAACCGGTCTATCTGAGGATATTCCCAAATGCTCACAATCTGGTGGAACACCTGTGGGTGGAGGGCCCATTCGTTGTTGTACAGGAAAGTCCTGGATAGGCAGTCCGCCTCTCTGTTTAGTCTGCCCGGTAGATACGCTGCTCTGAGATCCAGCAGATTCCTTTCTGCCCATAACATAATTGTTTCCACTTCAGACAGAAGAGACCTGCTGCGAGTTCCCCCCTGCCTCTGCAGATAGGAGACAGCTGCTTTGTTGTCTAAATGTAGGAGGAATCTGTGGCCCCTGAGGAGTGAGGCTAAAGATATTAGTGCCAAGAATGTGCCTCTTAATACCAAAATGTTTAAAACCAGACCTGCTGACCTGAACAGCTATCTTCCCTGCACTCTGTGATCTCTGCAGTGGGCTCCCCATCCCTGGCCACTGGCATCGCATGTAACTATGGTCCAAGAGGATGGACCTAACTGCCAGGGTTTGGAAAGGTTCTGTCGGTCTGTCCACCAACAAAGACTCCTGCGCATTATTGGCGTTATTGTAATTGCTTGTGAAAGGCGCTTCCTCCTCCACTGAGACAGAAAGTCCGTTTGAAAATACCGGAGATGCCAATATGACCATGGGACCATTGGTATACATGCTGACAGGTGTGACACTGTGTGGCTGTCAGGTGTGATTTCTTCATGATTCCCAACATCTTGAAAATAATCGATCTGACTTTCTCTGGAGGAAGAGCCACTGTGACCTTTATGGTGTTGAACAGTGCACCCAGATAGACTATTTGTTGTGTTGGCTCCAGCTGGCTCTTCTTGTAATTTATGAGCCACCCTAGCTCCATGAGTGAGTGTAGGAGGATGTCTCTGTGAGAGATAAGCTGACACTCGTTGTCTGCTAGAAGAAGGATATCGTCCAAGTAGTGATACACTCATAAGCCCCTCTCTCTCAGGGGAGCCAGAACCGAGATCAACACCTTTGTGAATACCCTGGAAGCGGTGCTCAAAATGAATGGGAGTTGCTGAAATTGAAGGTGGACCTGGCCTACAGCAAACCTCAGGAACTTCTGAAAGGATGGCAGTATGAGGACATGAAGATAGGCATCCTCCAAATTTACCGAAAGAAACCAGTCCCCTGGTTGAACTGCCTGAATCATTGTCTGAAGGAATTCCATCTTGAAACTCTCCAGGGAAATATGTTGATTCAACTCCTTTAAGTCTATGACTGGTCTCCATCCTCCCGTCTTCTTTGGAACTAGAAAAAGGGTGGAGTAGAACCCCGTGAATCGTTCTGAGCAGGGAACCGGGATTGCTGCTCCCTGGAGCTGGAGCAATGCGACAAACTGGAGAAGTGCTTGAGCCTTCTGTGGAGAGGACAGAATTTCTGTCCTCTTGAAATGATTTGGTGGTGGCTGATGAAAGAAAATACAGAAATGTCCGTAGCGAATTGTCGATAAGACGCATTGATCCTGACATTGTTTGCCCAAACTGGTGCAAAGCATTTGAGCCTGGCTCCCACTGGAGGTGTTTGGGCTGGCCTCATGTCAAA
This sequence comes from Glandirana rugosa, assembly GCA_018402905.1. Lineage (NCBI taxonomy): Eukaryota > Metazoa > Chordata > Amphibia > Anura > Ranidae > Glandirana > Glandirana rugosa. Next base: position 111,426 of record BLSH010320407.1, on the reverse strand, counting down.
AAGACTTAGCTGGATCTTGCGGAATGGACAAAACCTTATTCTTCCTAGCTGCCAGGAAGGAGGATTCAGTGCCCTTCCAGTTCTTTCTGCCCTCTCTGGACCGCTTAGACTGCCTGTAATTCATTGATCTTGACTGCCTAAATCTTGAGGAATAGGCAGTCACTCGTCTGGCTCTTCTATCTTGGGGAAGTAAGCCGGACTTCCCCCCTGTGACCCTAGAGATGGCCTTATCCATCTTCTCTCCAAAGAGGGCCTTCCCTTCTTGCACCAGTTCTGTGTGGATGCTAGATCAGCTGCCCATGGTTTCAGCCATTGAGCTCTCTTTGCCATCACTGAGTGCAGCATGGAACGGGAGGAACAGCGAATAGTGTCTATTGCTGCCTCCCCGACAAAGTCAGCTGACATCTTCAACTCCTCCTGAACTTTAATAATGTCCTCCTTAGGGACATCCTGTCATAATGCTGACTCTATATTTTCTGTCCAGGCCAGGATAGCGTTACAGACTGAAGTGAGGGCAATGGCGGGTTTTCAAGCAGCGCCCGCGGTCAGATAGCTCCTCTTGAGGTCTAAATCTATGCGTCTACCCAATGGGTCCTTAAAAGATGCTGAGTCCTCCATTTGGAGAGTTATATTCTTTGCGAGACGTACTACTGCTGCATCTACGACAGGCATAGAGTCTAGAGCTTGAGTGTCAGACTCAGCTAAAGGGTAAAGCTTGCCGAAGCGGGCTAGAGAAAACTTTTTTTCTGTCTTCTTCCATTCCTCTTCAATAACCTCCTTCATCTCACTCATCATAGGGAATACCGTTCTCCTTTTCTTAAGGTGAGGGAGCTATTTTTTAGATTTTTGCGGCTGCTCCTCCAGATCTTCCCATTCGATGGCCGCCTTGACGGCCTGAATAAAGGGCTAGACGAGCAAAAAGCTGAAACAGGATGGTTCTGACTCTGCAGCTGAATCCTCAGAGAGGTCCTCTTGTGGAGGGTCCCTTGGGGCTTGACCCGAGGGAGGAATGGGAGTGCTGGCAGAGGATGGACCTGGGGCATCATGTGTCATCTCTGGAAGCTGAGCCTCATAAGCTGTCGGTTGTTCAGGCCTCATAGCCGCCTGCTCAGAGAAAGAGTCCTTCATTGTTCTCTTGAGCAACTCCACAACTTGCTCACTTTCCTTCTCTCTGTCTGTTGCATAGTCTCTGAAGCAGCTTCTGCATACCAGCTTGTCTGGAAGAGGGGTAGACCCCCGCAAGCCCAGCACTTCTTTCTAGAAGGACGCTCAGCAGGGAAACGAGATTGGTAATGTCTTTGTGAATTGGACCTCCTAGGAGATCTGTGATGCGAAGAGTAGGTCCTGTACTCTGGGCTACGATCCCGATGATTGTCATGATGTCTAGAAGATCTCCTTGAAACTCTTGAACGGACAGGGCTGAAATAGAGAAAAAAACAGTTTTCCGGGGTTTCTCTTTTTTTTTTTTTTAAAGAGTGCACTCTTTTTTTTTTTTTAAATACTTACGCAAGCAATCACATACCTTAAGGAACTTTGCGGATCTTGCCCGTGAGGTGAATGGCTCATGGAGGGTGCAGCGACAGGATCAGCTAAGAAGAAATAGATAATCAGAACAAGAATTCCAGAAACTCTCTTTTTTTTTTTTAAAATGTCATTTCCAGCAACTTACCAGGCAAAGGGCATGTGAGGACTAAGGCTGCAGGCAGGTGTCAGCAGAGTGCAGTAAGTAAGTGCCGAGTGTCTGCTGCAAAGTGGGGCTTTAAAGCCTAGAGGAGGGAGGCATTACTCCTCAGGCCCTCCCAAGTACTGGCAAGGAGAGAGGGAAAAGATCCCAAGAAAAACCTCCAGAGAGGCCCGGAATACCGCCCAGGGACCGAGGAACGATCACCCCCCCACCCCCCTGTACACCAAAAAGATGGCCGCTGCCAGAGGGGAGACAGCATAGCAGCTAAATTAGAGAGGACCTACCAGGTAGGAGAAACAATGAGAGGAGAAAGAAAGGGAAAAGGGGACGAAGATAAACTATAGGGGGGATAAACTGATCCCCCTAGTAAAATGGCAGATTTTGTTCGGGTGAGGAAACATTGCAAACCCCAAAAGATCCGCAGAAGGGTTTCCCCGACTTCTTAGCGCTAAGACCGGCCCAAGTACAGGGACTGGAAAGGCTTAACCCGGGGAGCTGCTCTTCAGCAGAGGTATGGATCTGGTGCTGCCTTCTTCACTGATCAAAGGTATGAGGGAAAAAAGTAGAATATTGGGGGAGGGTCTACCTCCTTAATTTATGCTATTCACTGGTCCTAGGGGAGGAGTCGAGGAGGAGCTCTATCATCTGTATGCTGTCATGGAGGCGCCAGGAAATAGGTTTGGTCCTTACAGTTGTGTTCAAAATTATTCAACCCCCACTGAAATTGATTGTTTTGGTCGGTTTGACATTGATTATGATCATTCAGTCATCCTGCTTACAATTAAATCAAAGAGGCACGTGTAGGTCAGACAAATATAACATAACATTTATAATGAAATAACCACAAATGTCTTTTCTGAGCTCACATCATTATCAGTTTTATTCAACCCCCAAGTGACATTCAATCTTAGTACTTAGTACAACATCCTTTTACAGTTATAACAGCTTTTAAACGTGAAGCATAGCTTGACACAAGTGTCTTGCAGCGATCTACGGGTATCTTCGCCCATTCATCATGGGCAAAAGCCTCCAGTTCAGTCACATTCTTAGGCTTGCGCACTGCAACTGCTTTCTTTAAGTCCCACCAGAGGTTCTCAATCGGATTTAAGTCTGGTGACTGCGATGGCCAC
>BLSH010320407.1:93570-106693 GCA_018402905.1 Glandirana rugosa | reverse complement strand
AACTTGAGGTGTGACGTGTGTCAACGCCCCGCGAACGTCTTACGGCGGTTAGTGAACTTATTCAGTACCAGTCACCCACGATGTGGACGATTTTAGTTGTCCCATATTAACGTCGACGCCGTACACTTGTACGGGTCTACGACGGAAATGTCGATTTTCCTCCAGCGCCAACTCCCCATAATTTTCGTGCCTAGTTGACGTCTCAAAATGACGAGGAGTTGGTGATTACACTTGTTAATGTCAACACAAGTTTTAATAAGTTGGGGGTTACGACATTTACCAAAATCCCTTAAATCACATGTAAACATTAACATAAGGCCGATCGGCGGTCGGCAAGTGGTTAAGGGGTTGAATAATTATGTCAATGAAGAATTCACAAAAGAAACATTTACTACTGTATTACAAAACTAATTGATGTCATTTTAGTTCCATATGGTTCTTTAAGAAGTCCTTGTAGGATTTCATTCAGAATACAATTACAAATGTACACTAAATTCCCTAAAACCATTTACAGCATTGGGGGTTGAATAATTTTGAACACAACTGTAATTGTTCACATTAGTGGTTGAGGAGCAGTAAAACTCTGCAGTTGATCCGTGCTTTTAATACCCCTCAACCGCGACCTCCTTTTAGCTGTAAAGGCAGCATCTGGGCATGTTCACATGCCGCAGCTGCAATTATACCCTGTTGATTTTAGCAGGTGTAGCACCCACTGACCATGACTTATTCAAGTGATTGGCGGCATTCTGCAAGCGCCCCGCAACTGTGTGCAGTGTGGAGTTCAAGGGGTTAAAGCAGGTGGTGTGGAGGTGATACAATGCCTCCTCACCGCTTCTCAAATGCTCTCTGAGGAGTGATCTGTTTGTAGATCGCTCTTCAGAAATCAAAGCATTTGTGAATGAGCCCCTACACATTCCACAATGTCCACTGTGTCCCCCTTACATCATAGTCCCCCTTTACATCAGAGTCCACAGCATTACCCCTTACACCAGAGTCAATAGTGTTACATGTTATCACAGTTCCCCCTCTTAAATTAGGGTTCACAGAGAGCCCCCCTTACATCAGAGTTCCCTTTCACACTGGGAAATCTGATGTAAAGAATGCTGTGGACTGTGATGTAAAGGGGGAATCTGATGAAAGGGGTCTCTGGTCACCTGAGTTCCCCCTTACATCAGAGTTCCCAGCATTCCCTCTTATATCAAGGTTCCCAGAGTCCCCACTTACATCAGAGTCCCCCTTTATATATACTGTAACTCTGATGTAAGGGGGAATGCCTGGAATTCTGATGTAAGGGGGGACTCAGGTGATCAGAGACCCCTTACATCAGAGTCCCACTTTATATACACTTTAAGGGGGACTCTGACACAAAGGGGATCTCTGTGGACTGTGATGTAAGGGGGGCCTCTGGTTACCACAGAGATCACACTTACATCAGAGTTCCCCATTACTCCAGAGTCTGCAGAGTTCCCCTTTAAACCAGTATGCCAGACAATAAGTTTTTCTAGAAGGGGGTGAGTTCAGCCATAGCAGTCCCCTCACAGCACAGAGCCTTTTACTTTATATGACCAGCCCCTCCCCCCCTTCTCCAGTATGTGTGATATTGCCCTCCCCTCCATGGGACTACAGATCCCAGTATAGCAGGCTGGGCTCCCATTTCTCCACTGCTCCATGGTGCCCCACAGTGTGACTGAGAGTGGCTGCACTACACCCTCTCTCCCTGCCAGCTGCAGTGCTACACAGACACTGCCAGAGCCTGTGCCCCCACTCTCCTTACCAGTGACACGTCTAGAGTCCCAAGTCCCGGCGGGTCCCCTCACCTCAGTTGGTCCACTGTTGACACTGCAGGGCGGAAGCTAGGAGGTGGGGCACTCATAGGCGGAGCAGGGAGGAGAAAGTTACATCCTCCTCCTCTGCCTGGGGCAGTCCTGGCAACCAATCATTTTCCCGGGGGTGGACAAAGGGCAGTGGTGGGCTACGGCGGTCCTGCAGTGGCAGGGCTTGTTTTGAACATAAAAACAATGGAGTTAATTCATCCCTAATGCTACCTCTATAGTTCCAGCTACAGCATCCCTGAAAGCAGGTGGCGGAGTGATATTCAGCTGTCAGGGATGCTGTAGCTGGAACTATAGAGGTAGCCGCCTGCTTGCTTACTCCGCGGTCAGTGGCTGCACTCACAGGAGTTACACAGCCAAATGAAAAACAGTCCAGCTCGCAACACTGCCATTGTCAAATAGTAGTTAGAAAAGGAGGTTTGGGACTTTAAATGAGGCATTGACGCCTCCATCCCTATTGCCGCACGGCATGTAAAAGGAGGGTTTAGAATGAAGCATACGTCTAAAGTGACAAGTCAAACAAGGTGGGTCTAAAAAATGTATATTTATTTATATAGTATATCTCAATACATGCAATTAACCACTCCAGATCCGCGCTATTGCTCGTCCACTGTGCACGCGCCTCGCGCGCCCCCTGGCGGCAGCGGCGCCTCGCGCGCCGCACGCTGCGCGAGCGTGCCCATGGCGCGGGCGGACTCGATGTCCGCCCGAGACCCGCCGATGTCTTTTAGCAGCCTGAGAACAGGGAACCGCCGATGTAAACGCGCGCGGTTCCCCATTCTGTGACAGGGGACATGACAGATCTACTGATCCCTGTCACTGGGATCAGTTAGATCTGTTATGTCCCGGCCAGCCCTAATCCCCCACAGTTAGAACACACCCAGGGAACATATTTAACCCCTTCACTGCCCCCTGCTGGTTAACCCCTTCACTGCCAATGACATTTACACAGTAATCAGTGGATATTTAAATTTCTGATCGCTGTATAAATGTTATTGGTCCCAAAAATGTGTAAAAAAATGTCCGTCATTTCTGCGCCAATATCGCAGTCCCGATAAAAATCGCAGATCGCCGCCATTACTAGTAAAAAAAAAAAAATAATAAAAATGCCATAAATCAATTCCCAGTTTGTAGATGCGATAACTTTTGCGCAAACCAATCAATATACGCCGATTGTGATTTTTTTTTTTACCAAAAATATGTAGAAGAATAAATATCGGCCAAAACTGATGAATAATTTTTTTTAATGGATTTGTACTTTAGCAAAAAGTCAAAAATATTGTTCTTTTTGCAAAATTGTCGCTCATTTTTTGTTTATAGCGGTGATCAGAAATGACGCAGAGGTGATCAAATACCACCAAAAGAAAGCTCTATTTGTGGGAAAAAAAGGACGCAAATTTTATTTGGGTACAACGTCGCACGACCGCGCAATTGTCATTCAAAATGCGACAGCGCTGAAAGCCAAAAATTGGTCTGGGCAGGAGGGGGTTTAAGTGCCCAGTAAGGAAGGGGTTAAAGTACTAAAATTAGTACATTTTGAATCATGTATAACAAAATGGTAACAACATCACATGAGGACATAACAATAAATATATTCACATTAAGGACCAGACGTTGTACACCATCATATGTTATAAGTATAAAAACCATGGTGTTGGGGGTGTTGCAATCAGACCAAACTGGTCAACTGTAAATTTCAAGGATGGATAACCTATACTGTGGCATCTATCTAGCTTGATGCGTTTCGTGAATGTCTTTCATTCTTCAGGAGCAGATGCGAGATGTATTCTAGAAAAAATTATTAAGGATTAGGAGAGGTCTATCGACCCATACTTACAGGTGACTTCTTGTCCTGGTGCGCGGTAAGGGAGATGCAGGTGGCCCGGAGACAATTAGTCAATTAACAGAGGTGCCGACATGGAGCTCCTGCACATTCTGCCAGCAGAAAAGTCCCAGGGTGTGCCGATGTGCCTGGGCATTAGGGTGTGTCCAGGCACACCCGGCACACCCCGTGCGCACGCCTATGGCTCCTCATTAGGACCTCAGATCTTAATCTGGCCATAGATGGTTCATTCTTTTATGTTCAGCCAGCATGCTGAATGAAAAAAAAAATGAACAGATGCCTCCATCCACACAGACGGGACTTGCCCCTCCTACTGGAACATTGTATTCTGTCAGAATACACTGATCAGTTGCAACCTGATTGATAAATGGTTTCCAGCTTGGCAGAACTCAATCCACCGAGGGGGCAGCTATACACAGATCAAAATTCGGCTGGTCCGTTCTCAACCAGCTGAATTTCAATCTGTCTATAGCCAGCCTTGGGCCAGAGGGATCCTCTGTTGGAGCATAAAGTTACTTCTCCTTCATCTGGAAAAAAATATTTCATCTGAACAATGCATGCGACTGGTTTCTCCATACAGGAGGCGTCTTTAAGCGGTCATTACCAACAAAGGATTTTGTACAAAGTATTAAATATAGCGTGTTCAATACTTTTCCGCTGTTTTAATACACATAACTTAATTTCTGAACTTATTTGTTTTGGTTTCTTTGTATGTATGGATTGAATGGGTTGTTATCAACGTGTGGTGAAAATAGCACCTTTAGAAATACATGTACCTAGAAAAATAGTGACGTGTTCAATACCTATTTTACCCTTCACTGTCTTATAAAATATAGAAAAGTTAAATTCACTTCCTCTTGACTTAAAGACACTTAAAGAAATATACCAGAATGTTGACTTTTGGTTAAAGGTTTTTCAAGGTGTTAAGATTTCTCAAGAAGGAACAAGAGAAGTCAATGTCAGTAAGATGAGTATACAAACATGCTGTCTCATCTAGGTAAGCACTGAACAGAAACTTGTTATCTTTAACAGCTTATAGATAAACAAAGTTAAAATTTGGTAACGCAGCAATCCAGGGTCAGCAGCGCCCGACGCGTTTCGTGTTAATACACGTCGTCTGGGGCCCCCATGGATTTTAATATATTCAAATAAATAGTTACCTCATCAAAAGAGGTTTTTTACACTATGGCGAGTCTTCTCTTTTCTACACTTATTTGAGCCTGAATTTGGACCTATTGTGGGGCACCCCCCCCCTCCCCACCCTCTGTCTGGAGCCTGGATCAAGACCTCCCTACATTGGACTGCGGGACTTGTATGGACAGGATTGTGCAACGACCTTCCACCCCATGGGATCCGGACGAACCGAGGATAGTGTGACGTGGTCTCTACACATCGAGAAATCCATATCCCCCCCTATTCAGAAGCGGTATCACATCTTCTTTCTGGTAAGCCTTCATTTTTTAAGGGGCTGGAGTGTCTGGATGAATTTTGCTGATCTTGGCCTGGCTATACTGCCTTACACAACGATGAAACACTAATGTCAGTTGGAACACTTATGATCACTTGCACAACCACCGGGGAGTATTCATTGTTGTACCCTTGTGATGAACTTTTGGCCCAATTTTCCAACTACTCCCGTTTGAATTGACTGAGAAAGTCTGCCTGCCAGTTTTCCACGCCTGGAAAGTAAATGGCGGAGATTGCCAGAACGTGACTTTCCGCCCAACGCAGTATCAGAGCTGCCTCCGCCGCAGCTGCTGGACTCCTCGTGCCACCCTGATGGTTCACATATGCCATTGCTGTGGCATTGTCCGACTGAATTTAAATCAGACGACCCTTTAACCTCACTGTCCAGTGAGATAGGCATAATCTGATTGCTCTCAGCTCCAGCGCATTGATGGGGAGATGAGCTTCCTGTGTCGACCAATGGCCCTGGGCAGATAGCTGCCCCAGGATCCAGCCCCAACCTGAAAAGCTGGCATCCGTGGTGATGATCGCCCACTGAAGGGGCAGGAACGACGTCCCCTGAGTCAACGCCGAGTCCCGAAGCCACCAGGTCAGAGATGCCCTGGTCTGGGAGTTCAGGCGGATAGGTAGGTTCAAGGACTGGGGAGACCTGTCCCACCGAGACAGAATCTCTCGCTGGAGAAGTCGAGTGTGACTCTGGGCGTAAGGTATCGCCTCGAAAGTCGAGACCATGAGCCCCAGCACCCGCATACAGAATCGTAATGAAGGCCGTCGGTGCGGCAGCAGGGACCGCACCGCAGACTCAGCGACAGCAACTTGGCCGGAGGAAGGAACACCTTCGCCTGCTCTGTGTCTAGAATCAGACCCAGATACTCCAGGCGACGAGATGGAGAGACAGTCGACTTCTGCAGGTTGAGCAACCAACCGAAGTCCTGTAGCGAGGTCATGGTGATTCTCACATTCTCCTCCAGAGCCGAGGCGGACTCCGCTCTCAGGAGCAGGTCGTCGAGGTAGGCTACTACTGCAATGCCTCTTTGTCGCAGTAACGCCAGTACCGGAGCAACCACTTCTTTGAAGACTCGAGGGGCTGACGCCAGACCGAACGCATCCCTGATGTCCAGAGACGCCAGAAAATTCCCCCTGATGGAGGGCCGCCACAACCGAGCGGATAGATTCCATCTGGAATTTTCGCGCCTTCACATACCGGTTCAGGGCCTTCAGGTCCAGTACTGGCCGGACCCCCCCCCCCTTTTTTGGGGACCACAAACAGGTTTGAGTAGAAACCTCAAAACTTCTCCCCTGGAGGCACTGGCACAATCGCCCCTTGGTCCGAGAGTGCTTGAACAGCCCCGAAGAGGGCCTCCCGGCGTGCCTGCGGGAGCCCTAAGTTCGATGGGAACAACCTGTCTGGGGGTAGAGTGTTGAACTCTATCCTGTACCCGGTGGACACCACTTCCTGGACCCATCAGCGGAAATGCGAGCAAGCCACCGGTCTGCGAACCCCAGAAGACGTCCCACCACCCGAAGTCCGGGTGGGGGCAGCCCATCAGGCCGAGGAGGGCTTGTCCTCCACCTTTTCGGTTTTGCGCTGCCACTGCCATTTACCGGCCCCTGCAGCGGCCTTACCAGGACGGACCCCCTTTCCTGTCGCGCCCGGGGCACAAAAAAACCTCTTTTGACCCGGGGGAGTGGTCCCCTGTCTACGGCGAAACTCACACCTTCGGGGCTCAGGGAGGAGAGAGCTCTTACCGCCTGTGAAATCCTTAATGATCTCATCCAGCCGTGGACCGAATAGCCATCCACCGTGAAAGGGAAGGTCTGCAAGGCCTTTTTTGGATGCATGGTCCCCGGACCATGAGCGTAACCAAAGAATACATCTAAGGATGACAGCAAAAATCGCCGTTCTGGACAACATAAGCAGTAAATCCATGGCCGCGGCACAAGGGTACTTGATGCCCTGAAGCAGAACGTCAGCCCTCTGCGGTGCATCCATCAGATGGCCGCAGTCCAGATCATTTTGGAGCTCCACCATACGTTCAGACAGATATTGCGCCGCCATGGCGGACACCAGAGCCGGCTGCAGAGCTGAGCCTGCTACCAGGAAGAGAGCTTTTAACAACGCCTCTCTCTTCCTGTCAGCCGGGTCCTTAAAGGAAGGGGCCCCTTCCAGAGGAATGGTTGTCGCCTTATTCAGGCGAGCTATCGGCGGGTCCACCACAGGCGACTCCCATTTTTTCAAAAAGCTTTCCTCAAAGGGATAGTGAGCGGCAAAACGTTTGGACAGCGAAAAAGAATGCTGCGGATGCTGCCAATCACGATAAATCAGATGATCAAAGAATTGATCGTAGGGATAAGCCTTGGGGGCCCTGGGGGGCCTGGTGGACCCACACACATACGCAGATGTCTGCGATTCGCCATCTTGGCTCAGTCGCAGCGTAGTGCGAACACCAGTGATAATGGCGAAAACCAGCGCTTTTTCGCGCGCAGCTGCCGCCCCCTGATCCTCTTCTCTGTCCGAGGGGCCCAGTTCACCATCAGAGAGATCCACTGTGGTCCCTGTGGCCCCCGATGCCACTTCCGGATCAGAGTCCTCCCCTGAAGAACAAGGGGGAGGGGGACACTTCTGAGGGGCCTGATGGGTGACCTCCGCCCAGGGAAGGAACTCACTAAAGACCGCCCGCAGCTGGTCCAAAAAAGCCCCTTGCGCAGATTGCGCCAACGCTGGGTCCTCCCCAGCAGGTTCAGCAGTATAGTCTGCCATCGTTCTTCCCCTTAAATCACTCTTAGTAACACACAGGTGAATACCAAAACTTGAGGCACCCCCACACAGCCGCACACCACCACCCCACAGCGCACCAGGGAACCCCAGGAGGACTGCACCTGCCGCCACCAGCACCCACAGGAGAGCCCAGCTATACTTTCTGTTTGCTGCCTGTAACTTTTGAGGATCGTCAGAAGAGCCGCGCCGTCAGGAGCACACACCGTTCCAAAGAGGAATCAAAATGTTTTAAACATGTTTTTGCAGTAGCAGGGGACACCAAGATGGCCGCCGATGAACACTAGAGGCAGAAAACCACCTGCAGGGAATGTGCAGTATCGCAAACGGCCGCTCTGAGTGCTAGAGGGAAAGCTCCATAGGCCCAGCATGTCTGTGGCTACGTCAAAATGGCGGCGGTCCGCCGCAAAATGGTGCGGGGGGGTGGGGGGGTGTGGAGGGGGTGAAAAGGCGCCCACGCGCCCCTACCAGCGGCTACCGAGAAAACATTTTTTCTTTTTTTTTTTTAAGTCGTCGGTCCCCCCACCGTCCCTGAAAAGGGGGGAAGGGAGGAACTCTCACTCACCACTCCAGTCGAGCGCAGTGGGTAGCCACCTGTTCGCAGACCTTCCGCCCTTGCCTGGACGGGATGCTGCCGGCCAGAAATCGCCCTACCCGAATCGCAATCCGGGATTGGGCTCAGATGGGGGTCACCCCAGGCCGCCCGCACGGAACGGGCACGATGCGGCAGGTTCCCGTACTGCTGGACTGGCTCGCATCGGTCGGCCAGGCCGGGGAGAGTGCAGAGCCGAGCGACTCTCTATGCCCCGGCCGGCTTCTTGATAGCAGATTCATTGCTTGATAGAAGTAGTAAAAGATAAAAAACAAGAATAAAACGGTCACAATTGGGACCGCAGTCCCCTAAAGGGAAGCCAGGTCAACTCCTTGCAAACTAGGCATTGAAACTGCTGAGCTATGCTATGTGGAGGGTTTATGTGGGAAGAGAGGACGGCCCCATGGGAGGGGCCAGCTGTTCTTTTCCCTGCCTAGTTAACTCCTAGTGGGACAAGCATAAACCCCACAAGTCAATGAAGAGCTGCGTCTGTCAGTGAACGTAAGGAGAAATACATTTTAGTTTACTTATCCCCATTTTCCATAAACTTGCGGCAGAAAATTACATTTTCTATGCCTTTCAGAAAATACCTTGTAGCATTTGCTTTCCAAAATGGGGTCATTTTGTGGGTGTTTTCAGGAAATAAGATGCATAATTTATGGTCTTGGAATGGCTGAAGGTGTTCCTTGGAATTTGGGTCACTCTATGCATCTAGGTTGTAAAAAAAGTCTCACATATGTGATCTCCCCATACTTTTGAGGGGACAGCAAATTTACACTGCTATACAAGCTCACACTCACTACTTTACATTGTAGCAAAGTGTCATTTCTTCAGTGTTGTCACTAGAAAAGATATAACAAAATATTTACAAAAATTTGAGGGGTGTACTCACTTTTGTGAGATACTGTATATACCATAGTTTGTAGGATCTTTCACACAGACTAAATGATATACACTAATTTGGGTTCATTTTGCCAAAGAAATGTAGCAGAATACATTTTGGCTTATATTTATGAAGAAAGAGTATTTATTTGCAAAATTTTAAAACAGAAAATAAGAAAAGAAAACTCTGTTTCAAAAAATGATAAAAATTTAATTTGGATACAGTGTTGCATGACTGAGAAATTGTCATTCAAAGTATGACCGTGCTGAAAGCTGAAAAATGGCTTGGACTAGAAGAGGGTGAAAGTGTCTAGACTTGACGTGGTTAAAGATACAGCGATCGCACCACATGTGAGCTATCAGAGCGAATGTCAGAGTGAGAGCAATCATTTAAGCACCAGACCTCATATGTAAACTGGTAACCTGTAAAGGCTTTTAAAGAGTCGCATATGGAGACTTTTTGGTACCGTATAATAAAGAGCTGGGTTGGCGCTGCCCTGGATAAAAAGACCATATAATTGTTGTGGCTGTCAGCAGTGTATAAGGTAAGGGATCCGACCAGGTGTACCCCAACCTTGTGCAAATTAGCAAAAAATAATTTATAGTTTATAATAATAAATAAATTAGCAAAAGTGAACAGTGCTTATGTTATACGTTATATCCTGTGTTTCCCAACATTGTGCTGGTATAACATATAAAATATCAAAAAAACATAAAAATCATAAACCATAACATTTTTAGTAAAAATTAATAATTAATAGTGTCCATTAGGTGAGAGTCCATTGATCTTTCATATGTGAATCACACGTGCTCCCCTCTCTTTACCCTGCTTACCAGACAGCGCCACCCCACACAGGGGTAAAGCGCAGGGGCGCCTGTCTAGGCAGGTGATCAGGGGTCTTTGCTTTGATCCTTCTGTGAGTTGTCCAATGTTGTTTTCCAGGAATGAATATTTCTCCGCAGTCCTCCGTTGGTCAGTGTATTGGTGGTCAGTTTGAGATGAAAAAGGAAAAAAGCTCCATAGCGTATATCAGTCAGCAAAAACGATATTTATTTTAAAAGTTAAAAACAAACATTCAACACGATCCTTGTTAAAAAGATTTTTCCCATAGATGGTCACTTGGGTCCTAATCACTGCCTCTCCTACTGCTGATAGCCTGGGACCTTTTACAAAGTCTATTCCTTACTTCCTTCGCAAGGTTTTAACGTACCAGCTGAGAGAGTGAGACAGGGAGTGACCGGAAGTGATGCAATACGTGGTCTGGAGTCACATGACGCGTTTCGTCCAATGACGTCTTCAGAGGTGCTACCAGACCATCACAACCCCCTTGGTTAAATAGCTGGCTCCGGGAGGCAGGTGTACAATGCAAGGTTTTAATTTGTTTGTGAATCATCTGTATGTGCGCCATTTAAATCATTAAAACTTCCTATTTCTATTGGTTGTGTGGCATATTTCTGCCATATTCATCAATTTTTATGTTAATGCAAGTGTTAAGAACTAATAAGTAATAAGAAAAAAAGATAGTAACCATACGTTTTTGTTTTTTTATATATGATTGCGCTGGCTAATGCTCCCAGTGGAAGTGAGGGCTAAAAACAGGTATATGAACATATTTTACTTTGTTAAGGTCCCCAGTGGTAGTAAGGTGTAATCGCATTTGGATAGTTTATTTCCTCTCAAACCCGAGTGCCAAAGCCAGCTACTACCCGGTAAAAAGCTTATATTTAAAAAAAAATTTTAGTTTTGTTTTTTTAACTGATACAATTTTCCAAACCTCTATATATCACATCATGAAACCTTCGTTTAAAATCATTCCTTGATGTCCCTATTTCCAAAAACTCTGAAAACACAAATCTTCCTATAATTTTTTGAAAAACATCTTAAACCCATACCTTCTTAAAACCAACGCAAAAAAGGGGATAAACTGGAATAAAATGGAATACGGAAAGGAATAAAACTAAGGAAACCCAACTTGTTTACTAGTAAGGAACTAAGGGGAGGTTAATATATAAAATTATTATAAGAGGGGAATATGGAGAAAATTATATGGAGGGATGCTGATATTAACCGCTTGCCAACGGCTGATCGGCAAATGACGGCGACAGAGTGGCTCTGTAACGCGAAACACCGTCATATGACGGCGGCCGCGAGACAGAGCCTAGTGAGCGCGCGCGCTCACTGTGTTGGGGGGGCCAGGGAGCGGGTGTGGCTACCCGCGATGCCCCCCCCGGAGTGAAGGAACGGAGGTCCGTGTAAGTAAACACGGACCTCCGTTCTGTGAAGGGGGAAGGGCTGTGATCACAGCCTTCCTGTACATGAAGGCTGTGACCACTTCCCTTCTCCTGTTAGGGCAGTCCCCACACAGTTAGAACACGCCCAGGGAACATAGTTAACCACTTCAGCCCCGGAAGGATTTCCAGCTTTAGGACCGGAGCCCTTTTTGCGATTCGGCGCTGCGTCGCTTTAACTGACAATTGCGCGGTCGTGCGACGTTGTACCCAAACGAAATTTGCGTCCTTTTTTCCCAAATTTCTTACTTTTTGCTAAAATACAAATCCAAAAAAAATATATAAAAAAACATTTTTTTTCACCGTTTTTGGCCAATTTATATTCTTCCTCATATTTGCGATAAAAAAAATTCGCAATCGGCGTTTATTGATTGGTTTGCGCAAAAGTGGTCGCGTTTACGGATGATGAGAATTCATTTTTGGGGTTTTTATTTATTTTTTATTTTTTACTAGTAATGACGGTGATCTGCGATTTTTAGTGGTACTGCGATATTAGGGCGGACATGTCGGAACGTTTTGACACTTTTTTGGGACCATTGGCATTTATACAGCGATCAGTGCTATAAAAATGCACTGATTACTGTATAAATGCCATTGGCAGTGAAGGGGTTAACCTGCAGGGGCGCTCTAAGGGTTAACTATGTTCCCTGGGCGTGTTCTAACTGTGTGGGGACTGCCCTAACAGGAGAAGGGAAGTGGTCACAGCCTTCATGTACAGGAAGGCTGTGATCACAGCCCTTCCCCCTCACACAGGTCGGAGGTCCGTGTTTACATACACGGACCTCCGTTCATTCACTCCGGGGGGGGCATCGCGGGTAGCCCGCGGCAATCGAAGCTGCCGCACCCGCTCCCTGGCCCCCCCCCGAACACAGTGAGCGCGCACGTGCGCCTCCGGCGTCGCGCGCGCGCTCACTAGGCTCTGTATCGCGGCCGCCGTCGTATGACGGCGATTCGCGTTACAGAGCCACTCTGTCGCCGTCATTTGCCGATCAGCCGTCGGCAAGTGGTTAACCCTTAGAGCGCCCCCTGCAGGTTAACCCCTTCACTGCCAATGACATTTACACAGTAATCAGTGCATTTTTATAGCACTGATCGCTGTATAAATGCCAATGGTCCCAAAAAAGTGTCAAAATGTTCCGACATGTCCGCCCCAATATCGCAGTACCGCTAAAAATCGCAGATCGCCGCCATTACTAGTAAAAAATAAAAAAAAAATAAAAACCCCAAAAATGAATTCTCATCATCCGTAAACGCGACCACTTTTGCGCAAACCAATCAATAAACGCCGATTGCGATTTTTTTTATCGCAAATATGAGGAAGAATATAAATTGGCCAAAAACGGTGAAAAAAAATGTTTTTTTATATTTTTTTTTTTTGGATTTGTATTTTAGCAAAAAGTAAGAAATTTGAGTTTTTTTGCAAAATTGTCGCTCTTCTTTTG
>BLSH010320407.1:14568-33238 GCA_018402905.1 Glandirana rugosa | reverse complement strand
CCCCCCCCCCCCCCCCTTCCTCTGGGGGGGGGGGGGGGGGGAGATGTATCTGTGACTAATCTGGTCTCTTTGTATAACTGCGATTGACACTGCCACTTATGGTGACTATTATCCATATAATTCTATCTGCCTAATAGTATTACAAATTACTGAATTGTCTGTGTATGTAACTGCTCGTTGAGCGACTCTTACCTGTATGCTACCTATGTTTTTGTTTATCTTTGAAAACAATAAAAACTTTTCTGTTAAAAAAAAAAAGAACTTACCGTAAAATCCTTTTCTCTGATTTCACGGACAGGCGCAGCACCCACCCCTCTGTGTTGCGTTTGTACGGCTTGTTACGAACTGATATGCTATGCAGAGCAGGGGGGTTATATGCTGGAGTGAGGTTGGCCCCCTGGGAGGGGTCAGCTTGCTTTTTTTTCTATTTGCCTAGTCAACTCCTAGTAGGATGTGCATAAACCCCACTTGTCAATGAAGGGCTGCGTCTGTCAGTGAACTCAGAGAAAAGGATTTTACAGTAAGTTCTTAATAAAATCCCTTTATTCTCTGGTCTTGGGGAGCCCCTACTAAAAATTAAAAACCTACAACTCCTGATACATTAGTTTGATGGTCAATGGGAAGAATGCTCCCTACACTTGTGTTCATTGGGAAGAATTACCCCCTTACAGATAGCTAAAAAGATCAATGATGTCATTGGGAATTTATCTGAGAGGTAGAAATTGACCATTGCTCAAGGAACCCCTTGCAACCTCTGAAGGAACCCTAGTTTAGAAAATTCAGACCTGTCCGGAGTAGAAAATTGGAAAATGTTTTGCATAGCTTTACTACTTTGATAATTAGCTTAGTCCGTGACTAGTAATTCAATTACCTTGTATTTGCCTTCTCCTGTGACAGTTAGTTACCTAAGCCAGTCTTTCTCAACTTTTTTTTTTTTTTTTTCTATCCTTGAGGGACACTTGAAAAAATTTGTGGTCCCAGGGAAATCCTTTGCAATGTTGGCAGAGCCCCATTTGAGAAACCCTGTATTACTGAACTACCAGTTTTATTAACTGAAATTTCTTTAACTGAAAATTGAAGCGTGGGCCTATGTTCAAATGCTTTGCTGATAATCTTGCTGTCACGTTTAAATGAAGAAAAAAAGAATATTGCTGAATTATCTCTTCTGGAAGGAATTTTGTTCTAGGCTCCCTCCAGTGAGTGGGTTGCCTATGCCTTTGGTCTTGCAGCCATCACTGAAGAAATCTCTCTAAATCAGCAGAAACAGGGAATTCTGCATAGTGCTGCTGGGGAACCCAAGGAGACTGCTGTACTCCTCTGGTTGCTGATCATGTGATTGCTGTGATTAACCCGTTTTGAGTCGCCTGCTACTTTGTAACTTCTTGTCACTGACAGGGAGTGAAAGTGCTTGAAAAGAAAATAATACACCAAAGAATGCATTCAAGTGAAAGTAAAGCCTACTACTTAAAGCGGACCTTCGTCATTTTTTCATCTTTCCATATATTAAATCCTCTTCCCTTGTTTTAACTTTGGATAGTAAAGCATTTTTTTCTGCTAGTACAGTGCCTTGCGAAAGTATTCGGCCCCCTTGAACTTTGTGACCTTTTGCCACATTTCAGGCTTCAAACATAAAGATTTTAAAACTGTAAAACTGTAAAAAAAAACTGTAATTTTGTAAAGAATTAACAACAAGTGGGACACAATCATGAAGTGGAACGAAATTTATTGGATATTTCAAACTTTTTTAACAAATAAAAAACTGAAAAATTGGGCAGGCAAAATTATTCAGCCCCCTTAAGTTAATGCTTTGTAGCGCCACCTTTTGCTGTGATTACAGCTGTAAGTCGCTTGGGGTATGTCTCTATCAGTTTTGCACATCGAGAGACTGAAATTTTTGCCCATTCCTCCTTGCAAAACAGCTTGAGCTCAGTGAGGTTGGATGGAGAGCGTTTGTGAACAGCAGTTTTCAGTTCTTTCCACAGATTCTCGATTGGATTCAGGTCTGGACTTTGACTTGGCCATTCTAACACCTGGATATGTTTATTTGTGAACCATTCCATTGTAGATTTTGCTTTATGTTTTGGATCATTGTCTTGTTGGAAGACAAATCTCTGTCCCTGTCTCCGGTCTATTGCAGACTCCATCAGGTTTCCTTCCAGAATGGTCCTGTATTTGGCTCCATCCATCTTCCCATCAATTTTAACCATCTTCCCTGTCCCTGCTGAAGAAAAGCAGGCCCAAACCATGATGCTGCCACCATCATGTTTGACAGTGGGGATGGTGTGTTCAGGGTGATGAGCTGTGTTGCTTTTACGCCAAACATAACGTTTTGCATTGTTGCCAAAAAGTTTGATTTTGGTTTCATCTGACCAGAGCACCTTCTTCCACATGTTTGGTGTGTCTCCCAGGTGGCTTGTGGCAAACTTTAAATTACACTTTTTATGGATATCTTTAAGAAATTGCTTTCTTGCCACTCTTCCATAAAGGCCAGATTTGTGCAGTATACGACTGATTGTTGTCCTATGGACAGAGTCTCCCACCTCTGCTGTAGATCTCTGCAGTTCATCCAGAGTGATCATGGGCCTCTTGGCTGCATCTCTGGTCAGTCTTCTCCTTGTATGAGCTGAAAGTTTAGAGGGACGGCCAGGTCTTGGTAGATTTGCCGTGGTCTGATACTCCTTCCATTTCAATATTATCGCTTGCACAGTGCTCCTTGGGATATTTAAAGCTTGGGAAATCTTTTTGTATCCAAATCCGGCTTTAAACTTCTCCACAACAATATCTCGGACCTGCCTGGTGTGTTCCTTGTTCTTCATGATGCTCTCTGCGCTTTAAACGGACCTCTGAGAGTATCACAGTGCAGGTGCATTTATACGGAAACTTGATTACACACAGGTGGATTCTATTTATCATCATTAGTCATTGAGGTCAACATTGGATCATTCAGAGATCCTCACTGAACTTCTGGAGAGAGTTTGCTGCACTGAAAGTAAAGGGGCTGAATAATTTTGCACGCCCAATTTTAAAGTTTTTTATTTGTTAAAGTTTGAAATATCCAATAAATTTCGTTCCACTTCATGATTGTGTCCCACTTGTTGTTGATTCTTCACAAAAAATTAGTTTTATATCTTTGTTTGAAGCCTGAAATGTGGCAAAAGGTTGCAAAGTTCAAGGGGGCCGAATACTTTCGCAAGGCACTGTAAATACCTTGTACAGCCCACTTCCTGTTTCTTGGCTGGAAAAATGCCTTGACATTTGACATCATGCACAGCTCTCTCTGTCTCGTGAGAGTTTGCCAGGAAGGGAGGGGGGAACAAGCCATAACAGGCCCAATGATAGACAGGCCCAATGGCAGAGCTGGAGGTGTGTCTGTGTAAATCCAGGAAGTGAACAGGCAGCAGTTTCAGCTGCCCACAGTTAAAATGGGTGCAGCCAGACTTAGTGGAGAGAGATTTCTGCAGCATATTTTGCAAGTATAGAATCGCAGTATATATAAAATATGCAAAGTGTTTGGAGGGAAGCTTCAGAATGGCAGATGTTTTTATTACAAATTATGTGAGCAGACTGCAGTTCCTCTTTTAAATTCTCCTCTGCAATCAATAAAGGGGTTGTAAAGGCAGAAGTTTTATTTTTTTTTTTTTTTATCTTAATGCATTCTATGCATTAAGATAAAAAAATCTTTTGTATGTAGCAGCCTCCCCAGTACCCCTGTAATTACTTACCTGAGCCCCATCTCTCCATCGATGTCCACAAGTGTTTCAGCCAGCCTTTCTCAACCTTTTAACATGAGGAACCCTTGAAATAATTCTCCAGTCTCGGGGGAACCCCTGATAAAAATTAAAAATCTACAGCTCATGATACATTTAGTGTGATGGTCAATGGGAAGAATGCTCCTTACACTTGTGTCCATTGGGAATAATTACCCCCTTACAGATCGCTAAAAAGATCAATGGTATCATTGGGAATTTATCTGAGAGGTAGAAATTGACCATTGCTCAAGGAACCTCTAGCAACCTCTCACAGAACCCTGGCTGAGAAACCCTGGTATAAGCCTTTCAAGACACTCCTGATTGGCTGAGACACAGCAGTGGCCTCATTGACTCCCACGGCTATCAATCAAAGTCAGTCAGCCAATCAGGGGAGAGAGGGGGCAGGTCGGGACTCCGTGTCTGAATGGATACACGGAGCTCTGACTCTCCTCGGCTCTGGGGGCACTCGATAGGAGGGAGGGGCCAGAAGCTGCAAAGAAGGACCTGAGAAGAAGAGTATCTGGGCTGCTCTACAAATCCAGCTGCACAGAGGAGGTAAGTATAACATGTTTGTTATTTTAGAAAAAAAAAAAAAAGACTTTACAATCACTTTAATGTGAGTTAAGTTCAGCCTTCTGTTTTAAAATGAAAAAATACCAGTTTTTCTACCTTTTTTTATTTTGCAGTATCCAGTGCCTGTCACATGGCTTTAATTCCTCTTCCTTCTAAGTCTAAAAGTAGCAAGTGCGTGTGGTTACTGAAAGCTAGTGACATCACTCCCAGGGAGGGACACTGTTCCTGTGTAGCCAGTGGGTTTATACAGGATGGGAGGAGCTAATCATAGGTTCCCGCACAGTGTTCTTTCATCAGTAAGAATGCATTGTACGTCCTAATTCATGAGAAAATTAAGAAATAAGACCCATCCACACAGGATCCAGGTGGGCTGGGAGGTGCAGGGAACATAAACAGTATAGCTGTGCAGGGCTTTGAATGCAGAATACCATGGGAGAAGGGAGCTGTACATGGGGGGGGCTGTCAGTTTAGCTGATAGTGCTCTGGGGTCTGAGCTCACAGTCTACAATGATCACTATACATTAAAGGAACAGTACAGGCAACCACACAAGTCTGTTTTCACTAGCACAACTTGTCATGCGACTTTGGACACACAAGGTCGCATGACAAGTCGCAGCCCATTGATTTCAATGGCACCCATTCCAATCTATGCGACTTTGAAAATCAGCGACTTTGAAAAGGTACCTGCACTACTTTGATGCGATTTTTGATCCAGAGAATGTTTCCACTAGTGCGACTCCAGAGTTGTCCAATTTGGAGTGTGACTTTGAGGGCAGCTTTTTCAAACTTTACATTCTCTGGATCAACGTAGTGCAGGTGCCTTTTCAAAAGCGCATAGATTGGAACAGGTGCCATTGAAATCAATGGGCTGTGACTTGTAATGCTTAAGTCGCTTGACAAGTCACACTCGTGGAAACAGCCTTAAAGTGCAGGTGAACCCGATTCATGAAATTTGAGCTGGGCACATAGATCTGCAGTGTTTTGTTATCTCTCTTCAAAGCACTATGTCCCGTAGCTGTCTCCTGCCCCGTTCTTCTGTTATCAGCCTGAGAACTCACATATGATAAAAGCAGCCGGAGTTTTGTGTTGGGGAGGGAGCTATAAATAGATTAGCAAAGCCCTGAACGATTCAACAAACCAAGCTGAAAGTCTCTACCTAATGAGGAGAGGGGGTGTGTGCCTTTCCTCCAATCAGCTGTCTTGGCTGTGTGCCCAGGCTTCTCTGCAGTGTTAACCAGTAAGAGAAAATCTCCTAACGCATACTTTCTAAACAGTTTAGAAAGATGAAGACAGTAGTTATGCATGTAAAATGTATGTAGGGAGATTTTTTTCATCTTTCTCTTTCTTCCAAACTTTCAAAAATGTTCCTTTTGTACCTTTTTATATCTTTCCTATATTGCGCCGGTCACGCAACTTTTCTTCCCCAGCTCCCTCCGCCGTTCAGAGCAGCTGGGCGTGGGCCACACCATGCACAAAGTGCCATGCAGAAACAACCACGTGGTTCTACAACTGTAGAAAATCTGCAGCATGTTACATTGTAATCTATCTTACAGTTTCTACCAAACAGTGTGTGTGTTGCTGGAATCCTGAAGAGTGAGCAGAACATACTTCCAAAGCCTACCCTCTCCCTCTCTCAGGAGAAGCTGCTAGCCAAAACGAGGCTAAGAAGACAGGAAGAGATTATATTCTGTAAAGGATAGGATGGGTGGGGCTGGGCAGGACTAGGCATGCCTATCTAAGAAAGACATGAAAGGCAGATTAGCAAATTCAGATAAAGGGAGATAGCGTTGTCGGTGAAGAACAGGAAGAAGCTGATTATCTGACTTGTATAAGACTTTCTAAAGCTAAACAATTAGCTAGCCAGAAAATGAATAATATGAAAGACAAAGATATTTAACATACTATTAATAGGAAAAATTTCATTCTTGACTGGAATTACCCTTTAAAGTAAAAAAATGTTTTGGTAAAAGTATTGCCCCCTCACCCCTCCTTATATTACTCGAGTCCTCACTTGATCCAGCTATGTCTCTGTCTGCAGAGGCTCTCTCATTTCTGGGTCTCACTGGCTTTGCTACAGCAGCATTGGCTCCCGATGCTGTCAATCAAAGCCAGTGACCAGGGAGCAGAGGCTGGCATAGAGCTTGCAGGTGTGCACCGATAGACGCGCTGGGAGCTCACCTTGGCATGAAGTGCGTTGTGTGAAATTAGCTGCAGGGTTCTATACAGGTCCAGCACTGTGGTCTATTTCTATGGTTCCCAGATCCTGAATACCCCTTCAAGGGTATGTATGCTCACTGTGACAGGCAAAGCCTGGACCTTAAAAGGCCTTGCATTGTGGATTATTACAACTGGTTTCCACAAGATAACTCCATAACACTGACACTGCAAATACCAGGAGTGATAGTATCTTCCTACTTTGGTAGGAGTTGAGGCGAGATTTGTACCACCTTGATCTTTTTGAACTGTCATTTTGCCATAGGCCTTCATACATCTGAGATTATGAAGGCTTCTGGTAACTTCTGATCCAGTTACCTTCTTCATACAATAATCTTTTTGGAGTCATCCAACTAGTCCTCCACTTCTTGACTACGAGAGTGCAGCCCCCACAGAGGGTTATTCCCCTTTTTTTTTTTTTTTTTTTTTTTATTTATCCGGTTGAGGTACTCTTTGGATGCAGAGAATCACGTTAGTTTTCTCCCTTTACCCCTTGTTGGACTGGAAGAAAGCACCAGGTAGCCTGTATATCTTTGTGGATGCCATACGCTCTGTCAATTACTGTCCTAGCTCTATGAGGACTTTTTATTGTAGCCACTCGCCCCTGAGGAAGATCTGCAATTAATTAATTTGAAACGTGTTGGGTACACTCTGCTGGTTCAAGGCAGAGTACAGTGGTTATAGTTTTTGTTCACCTATATCTCCATATTTTTTATTATTAATTGATCATGTGTATGCACCTACCTCTTCATGTATGGTTGTTGTCCATGTCTTTTCAGGAACCAACTGTCTGGGTTCATTTTTAATGAATCAATAAAACGTATAACTTTCTCCTACGTTCACTGACAGACGCAGCTCTTCATGACGTGGGTTTATGCTTGTCCTACTAGGAGTTAACTAGGCAGGGAAAAGAACAAGCTGGCCACTCCCACGGGGCCGTCCTCTCTTCCCACATAAACCCCCCACCCTGCATAGCTCAGCAGTTTTAATGCCTAGTTTGCAAGGAGTTGACTTGGCTCCCTTTAGGGGATTTGCGGTCCGGATTGAGATATTTTCTTTTTTAATCACTTACTTCTATCAAGCATGAAGTCTGCTATCAAGAAGCCGGCCGGGGCATAGAGGGTCGTTACAGGACTCTGTACTTTCCCTGGCCTGGCCGACCGATGCGAGCCATTCCTCGGATATGGGGTCCCGCCTCATCGTGCCCGTTCTGTGCGGGCGGCCTGGGGATCTCCCCTCTTGCGCCCTGGTCCTGGACTGCTGTCGGGTTCGGGCGACTTTAGCCGGCAGCATCCCGTCCAGACAGGGGCGGCAGGTCTGCGAACGGGTGGCTACCCGCTACACCCGACGGGAATGGTGAGTGAGTGCCCCCCTGCTTCAGGTGTGGAGGGGGGGGGGCGACGGGTGTCAGAACGCTTTTGGGGTAGTAGCCACTACCGTGGGGTTCCCGGTACTCCTGGGAACAGCCGTTTTTACTTTCTCTTTGGAACGGTGGCTACTGACGGCCCATATCATCTGGCGGTTCTCAGTGCATACTGGCAGCGAACAGCAAGTATAGCTGGGCTCCCCTGTGGGTGCTGGTGGCGGTGGGCGTAGTCCTCCTGGGTCTTTGGGCGTTCTGTGGGGGTGGTGGTGTGCGGCAGTGTGGGGGTGCCTCAAAGCAGGCTTTTTTCCCTTTTCTCTCATTGCATTCCCATGCTATTCGGGGGAAAAAACGATGGCAGGCGACCCTGCTATGCCTGCTGAGGAGGGTTCAGCAATAGCGCAACCTGCGCAAGGGGCTTTTTGGACCAGCTGCGGGCGGTCTTTAGCGAGTTTCTCCCCCGGGTGGAACCAAACATCACCCCAGGGGTCCCTAGAAAACGCCCCCCGTTCAGGGGAGGAGTCAGAACCGGAGATAGCATCGGGGGTCACAGGGGCCCCAGTAGAGCTTTCTGAAGGTGAACTGGCCCCCGCTGACAGAGAGGAGGACCAGGGCACGGCGGCTGTGCGCGAAGAGGCACTGGTATCCGCCATTATCTCTGGGATTCGCACTACGCTGCGACTGAGCCAGGACGGCGAGTCACAGACGTCTGCATATGTTTGCGGGTCTGCAGGCCCCCCAGGGCCCTTAGGGCTTATCCCTATGATCACCTGATATATCGTGAATGGCAGCGTCCGCAGCATTCCTTTTCGCTGTCAAAACGTTTTGCCATCTGTTATCCTTTTGAGGATAGTTTCTGCAGAAGTGGGCATCACCTGCGGTGGACCCCACGATAGCTCGCCTGAATAAGACGACGACCATTCCCTTGGAAGAGTCCCCCTCTTTTAAGGATCCGGCTGATAGGCGGACAGAGGCGGTGTCAAAAGCTCTTTTTCTGTTAGCAGGCTCAGCTCTGCGGCCAGCCCTGGCGTCTGCTATGGCGGCGCAATCTGAGCGTATGGCGGAGCTTCAGAATGATCTGGACTGCGGTCACCTGATGGATGCGCTGCAGAGGGCTGATTTTTGTTTCAGGGTATCAAATACCTCTGTGATGCAGCTCTGGCCTGTCTCTTTGGGTCAGAAGAGTTTTTCTCGTGCCTCTGGCGCGGCGAAAGGAAACCCTCCCGCCTAGGCCACTGCGGGGCCCAGTACTCGGCAGTGGCAGCGCAAAACTGAAAAGGCAGAAGACGAAACATCCTCTGCCTGATGGGTTGCCCCAATCCGAGCTTCGGGTGGGGGGACGTCTTCTGGGGTTCGCAGACCGGTGGACTGCTCGCATTTCCAACCGGTGGGTTCAGGAAGTGGTGTCCACCGGGTACAGGATAGAGTTCAGTACTCTACCCCCAGACAGGTTCTTCCCATCAAACTTAAAACTGCCGCAGGGGCGTCGGGAGACCCTTTTTGGGGCCGTTCAAGCACTCTCTGACCAGAGGGTAATTGTGCCCATGCCTCCAGTGGGGAGGTTTCGAGGTTTTTACTAAAACCTGTTTGTGGTCTCCAAAGAAGGAGGGGTCCGGCCAGTTCTGGATCTATAGGCCCTGAACCGCTATGTAAAAACACGAAAATTCGGATGGAATCAATTCGTTCGGTCGTGGCTGCCCTCCATCTGGGGGACTTCCTGGCGTCTCTGGATATCAGGGACGCTTGTTTTCAGGTCCCCATTTGTCCACGGCACCAGTGTTTTCTGCTCCTGCGGTGGGGGACCTCCATTACCAATTCGTGGCACTCCCCTTCGGTCTGGCCTCAGGTCCTCGGGTTTTCACCAGGCTGGTGGCCCCAGTACTGGCGTTACTGAAGCAGAGAGTTATTACTGTAGTAGCTTACCTCGACGACCTGCTCCTCAGAGCGGAGTCCTCCTCAGGTCTGGAGGAGAATGTGAGGATCACCATGACTTCGTTGCAGGACTTCGGCTGGTTGATCAACATAAAGAAGTTGACGATCTCTCTGTCCCGTCGCCTGGAGTATCTGGGTCTGACTCTGGACATAGAGCAGGCGAAGGTGTATCTGCCTCCGGCCAAGTGGCTGTCGCTACAGGAGGCAGTGCGAACCTTCCTGTCGCACCGGCAGTCATCATTACGGTTCTGTATGTGGGTGCTGGGGCTCATGGTCTCAACCTTCGAGGCGGTACCTTACGCCCAGAGCCACACTCGCCTTCTCCAGCGTCCTATTCTGTCCCGGTGGGACAGATCTCCACGGTCCTTGGACCTTCTGATCCGCCTGAACTGTCAGACCAGGGGTTCTCTGACCTGGTGGCTTCGGGACCCGGCACTGACTCGGGGGGGAAGTCGTTCCTGCCCCTTCATTGGGTGATCACCACGACGGATGCCAGCCTGTCGGGCTGGGGTGGGGTCCTGGGCCAACTGTCTGCCCAGGGCCATTGGTCGGCGCAGGAATCTCGCCTCCCGATCAATGTGCTGGAGCTAAGGGCGATCAGGCTGTGTCCATCTCACTGGACAGCGAGGTTGCAAGGTCACCCGATTCGGGTCCAGTCGGACAATGCCACAGCAGTGGCATATGTGAACCATCAGGGCGGAACAAGGAGTCCAGCAGCTGCGGCGGAAGCAGCTCTGATTCTTCGTTGGGCAGAACTTTTCGTTCTGGCGATTTCCGCCATTGACATTCCAGGCGTGGAAAACTGGCAGGCGGACTTCTCTCATTTGCCAGACGCTGGATCAGGGAGAGTGGTCTCTCCATCCAGAGGTGTTCAGCCAAATTTGCCACAAGTGGGGGACGCCGGATGTGGACCTTATGGCGTCTCGGGTCAATCACAAAGTAAGGAATGTTGTGTCCAGGACAAGAGATCCGTTGGTAGTAGCCATGGACCCTTTTGTGGCCCATTGGGGCCAGTATCGCCTGCTGTATGCTTTCCCTCCAATCAGGCTTCTCCCGTGGTTGCTACACAGGGTGGAAGCGGAGGAAATTCCAATGATCCTGGTGGCTCTGGATTGGCCTTGGCGTCCGTGGTACGCCGACGTGGTGCAAATGGTGGCGGACGTTCCCTGGCGGCTTCCGCTGTGAGACGACCTGCTGTCTCAGGGGCCCATCTTGCACCCTGCTTTACCTCGCTGGCTGTGACGGCCTGGCTCTTGAGGCCCAGGTGCTGTGGGACAGGGGTGTCGCTGACTCCGTGAGTCCTACCATGCTAAAAGCACGCAAGTGTACTGCTCGCAAAATTTATCACCGCACCTGGAAGGCTTACATTGCCTGGTGTGAGGCGGAGGGTTATAACCCTCGCTCATACGTGGTGTCCAGGGTCCAGGCCTTTTTACAGCAGGGCCTGTACAAAAAGCTGGCCTTGAGTACTATCAAGGGCCAGATATCGGCTCTGGTGCTTCTTTTTCAAAGACCCCTGGCATCGCATTCGCTAATTCGTACCTTTGTACAAGGTGTGCGCCATGGGGCGACTCGGATGCGGTCCCACGATGACTCCATGGGACTTGAATTTGGTGTTTTCTGTGCTATGAAACTGGGATATTCCCTTACGACTGCTGTCGCAGAAGGTGGCCTTCTTGGTGGCCATTACATCCGATTGCGGGTATCTGAGCTGGCTGCACTGTTGTGCAAGTCTCCCTATCTGGTCCTTCACGAGAACAAGGCGGTTTTGCGTCCACCTCCTTCTTTTCTTCCGAAGGTGGTTTCTTCCTTTCACAGTAATGAAGAGATTGTTCTTCCTTCATTGTGTCACGGCCCTCGCATACAAAGATTACTTGGTCGTCATAAGGGCCTTACGAGTGTATCTGAATGCGACAGCTTCCTTTCGGAAGTCTGACTCTTGTTTGTACTGACGGAAGGTCCGCGCAAAGGTTTGGCGTCCTCGTCGGCTACTGTCTCCCGTTGGATTAGACAGATCGTGACCCATGCGTATTCTGTTCGGGGCAAGGTTTCCCTTTTTCCGGTCACAGCTCATTCTACCAGGGCTGTTAGCACTTCCTGGGTTTCCCGACACCAGGCCTCGGTGTCATAGGTGTGCAAGGTGGCCGCGTGGGCCTTGGTACACACTTTTACAAAGTTTTATAAGATGATGTGTCAGCATCCTCAGATGCTGCTTTTGGCCGTAAAGTTTTACAGGCTGCAGTGTAGGCGCGTCTGGCGCCTCCTTAGAGGTTCTGTTGGGTACACTTTTTATTTTTTACCCGCCCCTCTTTTGACACAGCTTTGGGACATCCCCACATGTCATGAAGAGCTGCGTCTGTCAGTGAACGTAGGAGAAAAAGGAATTTTATTAAAACTTACCGTAAAATCCTTTTCTCCAAGTTCACTGACAGGCGCAGCACCCGCCCTTCTGTGCTCTTTTTGGTACGGTTTGTTACGAACTGCTGAGCTATGCAGGGGGGGGTTTATGTGGGAAGAGAGGATGGCCCCGTGGGAGGGGCCAGCTTGTTCTTTTCCCTGCCTAGTTAACTCCTAGTAGGACAAGCATAAACCCACATGTCATGAAGAGCTGCGTCTGTCAGTGAACTCGGAGAAAAGGATTTTACCGTAAGTTTTAATAAAATCCCTTTTTTATGAATGTGTAAAAATTCTTTCGGAGTTGGTTTCCCTTTAAAAGTCCCAGTGGGGTTCTTACTTGTTAGCATGTAGCAATAGGGATGGGGGTAAGCCTCTCATTTTTCTGGTTCCTAGAACACAGCAATCATAATTTAGACAGACCCCGAGCCAGTATCAAACATCAGGCGGATCACTCGGGGCTCGCCATGTAAAACAGTAAGACACTCCTTGAGGTGTAAAAGTTTGCATATCCCTATAAAACAGAAGACTGGTTAGTAGGTGATCCGGGCACCCTGCACCCAACACAGCGATCACACATGGGCACCTCCACTGACAGAGGGCAGGAGACAACACAGCGACGCCATCAGCCTGAGCCGCTCTCTGCACTACCACAGCGGCATCTAGTGGCAGAATGTGTAACTGGGGGTAAAAAACTACCCCATTTGAAAAAGCCTAGGTCTCCTAATCCTAGATATTCTACCTCCTCTCAAAGTAAAGGTATCTTTCGGTTCTCCCCAGATGTTAACCTCCAAAACCAAGGCTTAACGCTTCATGTCCCGAGCTGTGACCCACCAAGCCTTCCCAGAAGCCCTTTTTGCAATGGAGTACCCCCACTCAATGTTTGTTGGTGTGTGCCACTCTGGAATTTAAACAAACGTCCTAGACCTCTGGGTGCAATCTGTCTTTTGAAAGGGGTACAAAATAGAATGTCTGTCTCTGACCCTCCTTGCCTTTTACCTTCTATTTTTTCAGCTTATGACCAAAGGAATGCAGCTTTAATGACTGCCCTACACCAACTGCAGGCACAAGGAATGGTTGGACTAGTTCTTTCAGAAGAACAGTTACAAGGTTTCTATTCAAATCTATTTACAGCCTCAAAACCAAATGGCAATATTGGGTTTAAAATCCCTTAACAGATTTGTGTACCAGAATTCCAAATTGAATCTAGGAAATCTATAATTGCTTTCCTCATTCGAGGTAATTTCTTGTACAAGATGCTTCTCTCCATATTCCCATTTTCCATCACACCACTGATTTCTGCATTTTGCTGTGGGAAAGCAACACTTACAGTTTGTAGCACTACGAATCAAACTGTCCTGTGCATCCTGAATGTTCACAAAAGTGCTTGCCCTGCTTCTGGCTCTTCTATGAACCCAGGTCATTCATGTCACAAGTTTTCTGGACAACCTCCTGCTAAGAGGCTCTTCAGCCAGGACCTTGTCTGCCAATGTCCATAGTACCATCCAGTTCCTTTTAAAACTTTGGTGGGATAATCAACTTTCCAAAGTCAGCCCTCCAGCCCTCATTCTGTCTGTACCTGTGCCTAATCTTGCACACAGCCCAAGCCAGAAACTTTGTCCCTCAGGAGAAGATTGCCTCCCTAAGGTCCAGCTCTGGGGCCCTCCTGTAAGAATGAAGTTGCTCAGTTTGTTTCTTCATGAGGGTTCTGGGCCTCTTGATGACCTCCATTGAAACCATTGCCTTTTCCCACTTTCATTTCAGACCTGTTCAATCAAACATCTTCGGGACTTGGAACAAGCACATCTATTTTTTGTATCACTCAGTCCTTCTGTCCTTCCAAAGATCTCCTTTGCATGAAGGATCTCCCATCCTGCCTTGGATTTGGGGAATGTCATTCTTTGACAAGACTTGAAACATGGTAAGGAGATGCGAGTTTTTCTGGCCGGGGCAGAATTTACAACTCTTACTGTCCCCATCAACATTCTAAAGCTGGGATCTGTCAGATTGTCACCACGCCATTAAACCTCCCTTTTACAAGGTCACCAAGTCAGAGTACAGTAGGACAATGCCAAAGAAGTGGCCCACATAAAGCAACAAGGGGACACCAGAGGCTTAGTAGCCCTAAAAGAAATGAGTCAAATACTCTCATAGGCAGAAACATTCCAACTTTTTTGGATGCCCACATTCCTGGAGTGGATCGTTGGCAGGCAGACTTCTTATGCTGCCAACACCTGGACCCAAGAGAGTTGTCTCTGCACACCAAGATCTTTCGAAATCTATATGTCTACAATGGGTAAAACCAGATGTGTCCACATCTGACCCCCAGTTTAACAACACGCTTAACATGGTTGTGGCCAGGACCCCAAGGTTCCTTTTAACCTTTTACAGTAGATACTCTAGCGATACCTAGGACTTCATTCCAACTGGTTTATGCCTTCTCTGTGACGAAGATCCTTTCATGACTGCTGCACAAGACTGAGGAGTCCAGGATTCCGGTAATTCTCATGGCTCTCAATTGGCCCAGAATGACATGGTGAGCGCACATACTCAGGCTTTTGGTGTGGAAGCTTTGGCCTCTTCCAAATAGACCAGATTTACTGGCCCAAGCTCCCTGTTCCATCCTGCTTCACTGGCTGTAACGACATGGCTTACACCCAAGACCTAAAGGATAGGGATACCGCTGATCACTTTACCTTACCCACCTTACACAGAGCAAGGAAATCCAACTTCTATAAGATTCACTATCACACGTGAAAGGCCTTCTTTGCGTGGTGGGAGGACAGAAGTCTTAACCTGGAGAATGGTAAGTAGGAGTGCTTCTGCTAGAAGGGTCCTCCAGGTGCTATATACATTCAGGATCATCCAAGGTAGCAGAATATCAAACTGACCGACATTTGAGCAGCACTTACAGGAGAGAAGCATTCTCTGGATAGACAAAAATAACATGGACAAAAGACATTTACTGTAAAAGATAACATGTATAACATTAAAGGGTTTTACACCTATTCCTCAGAATATGTAGTTTACTGTTTAACTTGCCCTTGCGGGCTACATTATGTTGACCGAACGTTCCGCACCCTCCTCAAGTGGTTGGGGACAGCAGGGATAAGCACAGTGTCCATCAACATTTTGCTGAGTACCACGCAAAATCTACAGATGGTCTAAAAGTGTGGGTAATTGAGTCAGTACCTCAGAAATGTAATACTATTTGATAATCTAGTATTGTTATCTGCTCAGCCCTTCAGTCAATATGCTATTAACTTTATGCCCTCGGTTCTTTTCAGGTCTCTATCCATGTTTATTGATTACATTTTTAGACTGGGGACATCGTTTTAATATTACATCAACACTCCTGGTCCCTACATATGTCTGAATAAGCATCTGGTGACTATAGTTTTACTATGTGATCGACTGATAAGTGTACAGTAACATTATGTGATCACCATACACACCTGTCCCCACATGTATTAGAATGATATAACCGTTAATGCACAAGCCTGTCATTTTTATATGTAAAAAAAAGTGCGGGTTGTGCGTTTGACATGCACATAAGTAAGCACACAGCATAAATAAGCGTATAGTATGTAATCACTATACACACCAAGTTACCACATATATTATGATGTAATATTTAATACATGAGCCTGTCATTCTTACATTTACTTAAATGTGTGGCTTGTGCGTTTATGTGCACACATACACAGGCTATACATAAGCGTATAGCAACAATAAGTGTATAGTATGTGCTCATCATGCACACCTGGTCCCCACATATCCTGAATTGATACATCTTGCATGAACCTGCAGTTCCCATATGCGTGGATTGTGCGTTTATTCACAAATGCCTACAGCAGCACGTCCACTAGGTCTTTCACCATCCATTCAGCAATGTGCTGCCCCTTGATATTGCCACACTGATCTACATTCCCAGTCATACGGTATACATGATGAACCCCCTCTTTGTGTATACACGCATGTCTCTAAATTTTTGAATTCATCATCTGCATAAATTTCAACACTGCGATCAACTCCATTGAATTACCTTCTTTTATACAGACAAGTTCTTAAGCACATTGTTTTACTATACTGAGCTTATTATATATTTTATATTAATTTATTGTCTTGGTCTTTTTTATAAAATGCCTGTGTTCCGAGCTTGTAGTGCTTTGATTGTATAATGCAGCCACTGACATGGTATCCTCCCATATCTTGTGCCACCCACAACTCGTTCCATCTTTTCTCCTAATCTGACCGGAACTTTACATTATCCCTGCCCAGCTTGCAAGCTCATTGGCTAGTCATGTGATCTGTCTGCCCCTCCCCCCTCCCTTCTCCCTTTTAATAGCTGGCTCACAACTCTGGGGTTTAGGTTTTGAAGAATGAGCCTTTGAGCATGCTCTGAACCTTGTCACTGCCCCTTGCCGATGTCACTTTTGCCCCCTGTGTTCCACATAGTTTCAGAAAGTGCGGTAACTATCTTGCTCCTCCAGATCCTCGGTTCCTGCAGTTGCTGGCCGGCACAGTGACAGAGTATACCATCTCAGGAGGACTTCGTACAGTTATGAGCCTTTTTACTGTAAAATTCTGTGAAGTGTTTTTAACCGTTGGCTTTTAATAAAATTGCTGACATGCTGCACTTAGAAGTACCTTTCTCTGCATATTTTAACCATGGGGAATACTCTCTTGCTTTTGGCCTTTCTTCAGACCAGCATCTAGTTCGGAGTACCCTTAAGGGACAGGTTTCTGCCTTTATCTTATAAAACTCTTTTGCTTTGCAAGCCCTTACCAAAACCTTTCTACAGGGAGTTGCTCAAATAATGCCATATAATTTCCCCAATTTGACCTCCTCTGTTGTGGGATCTTAACCTGGTGCTCTATGCTCTTCAGAGACCCCCATTTTGAAATAATTACAGACATTCTTTTGGAAGACCTCACCTTTTTAGGCCTCATACACATGGGCGTTTTTTGCAGCTCACCGTGTTATTCAATGGCCCCATACAAACACTGACGTTTTTGAGCTGTAGAAGGCCTCGGCATTCTTAAGCTGTAAATCGAACGCAGGATCCGCACGTTCCAAGGCTGTAGCGTTATGGCGTTTTTAATGCTGAGCTGGCAAAATGCTCACTAACGCGCATTAGCGCTGTGGCAACGTTAACTGGCGTTTTTAGGTTAAAAAATAGCAGAGGAATGTTTTTTTAAACAAAACGCCTATTGACGCGGATGCTCACTAACGCCGTTGCAAAACGCCGACGAAATCACGTTTTTTTTACGTTGATTTTTGCCTTACATCGGTCCCGACGTTTTGCTATTACGCCCGTGTGTATGGGGCCTTAAATTTGCCATCTTCGCTGCCATCACGTGTGTTAGGCACATTTCTGAACTAGTGGCTTTCTTCTAATGAGCATTTATGTTTTGTAAAATGACAATATAGTTTTAAGACCAAAACCTTTGTTTTTGGTCTCCCTTTTTCCACCTCAAAGAGGACATAGTTCTTTCTTTTCTGTGTCTTGCTCCATAACATGACAAGGAAATTGCCACATTGTTTGGATGCGGTTAGTGCTCTCAGTCTATATGGCCACCACAGCCTCTTTTTGCAAGAGGGCCCTCTGCTTCTTGTTCCATCATTGCCAGGTGAATCTGACAACTCCCATTTCTTGGCCCTATGCCCTTAAGGAAAAGGTTCCTCCCTTTCCCATCAGAGCCAATTTCACCAGGGCTATTAGTATCTCCTGGGCTTTTCAGCATCAGGCATCTGTATATTGGATTTGCAAGGTCTCCAACTGGTTCTCTGTTCACGCATTTTCCAAGTACTACCAGGTAGACATTCAGACCTCAGCTGATGCAAGCTTTGACCACAAGGTGCTTCAAGCAGTTATCTAACTATTTTGTTCAGGTTCTTGAAACTCTTGTGTTTGTTATGGGCCTGTTGGCAGTTCTATGCTGCTATATTAGTTGCCCACCTTTCAGTTTTATTACTTGGGTAAGTCCTGTACAGTATGACTAAGATAATGGGAATTTTGACTTGCCTGTAAACCTGTAAATTCCTTATGTCAGAGTACAGTACAGGACATGGGTCCCTCCCCTCTGTGACTTGATCACTTCTTACTCCTTGCTAAAAACACTGGAGCCTCACAAAGTGGGTGGGATTATATGGGTACACTCTAACTTTTGCCAGTGACCAATTACCTGAAGGTAGCAGCATATAACCCATGGTCCATGAAAACAAATCCTGTGTCCTGTACTGGATATGAAACCTTACAGTAAGTCAAAATTCCTGTGTTTTTTTTTTTTTTTTTTTATAGAGTAGAGAAGGATTAGAACATTGTGATAGGCATTTACCCTCATGATTTGTCCTGTTTACCATTATCATTGAGAGTCGTCCAAAGGGGATACTAGTTCTGGTGACAACCAGGCATTCCCTGATTTTGGGGGGGGGGGGGGG
>BLSH010320406.1:710257-721730 GCA_018402905.1 Glandirana rugosa | reverse complement strand
GTGTTGTTTTTTTTTTTTTTTTGGTTGAACTGGATGGACTTGTGTCTTTTTTCAACCTGACTAACTATGATAGGTGGCACTGGCAGGGGGCACTGGTGGGTACAGACGAGCCAACCACGGCTCTGTGCGAGGGACCGATGTCCCTCTGGCAGAAGCCGGTGCATGAGGGAAAAAAAAATTCCCATCACCGATCTTCTGTTTACATCACGTGATTGGCTGACAGCTGATCACGTGGTAAGGGGGCGGGACCATCCCCTTACTCCGATCTGTGATCAGCCGAGTCTCATGGACTCTGTGATCACAGAGCGCACTGCACGCGGCCCGCAGGGACGTGCTGACATCGCATGCTCAGGAGGAAGTACATGGGCACCCTCCAGCGAATCGGGTCCGCGCTGTAGCCGTCCTTCGGCTAAATAAGCTAATAAAAGCTGGCCATTATCAGCACCTCTGTCCGTGGTAAATGGTTTGTCTCAGCCCTCTAACTGCTACATCTGCAAGAAAACTTGCTCTGTTGAAAAATAGACTTACATGCCAGATCGCCAGGTGAAAAAAGGGGGTTTTATAACACTTTAAGGGTATGCTTCTAGTGTTAATTATCCAATTTGCTGGTGTGCTGCGTCAACTCTCAACTGAACTTCCAAGTCCTCAAATAGCTGATGTCATGGCTGACTGACCTGGCAACTCCAGATTAAAAAAAAAAAAAGATGGTGCAAGCTTCCATTGTAAAGGATGGGAGTTTTATTAGTTCTTCTGTAAAGCAGAGCTATATCCTCCTATCCTTTTACATCCTATGTGGCACCATCCTGGCCTCTATTTAGATCTGCAGTTGCTATGCTGCTTCACATTATCAAATATGACTCCAAGTCTGCTTGAGCACTGACATAAGCATACTGGCAGATGTACCAGTTATATGGAGTCACTGGAGGGGTGACTAAATACTGAAAAAAAAAAAAAAAACAGTTCAACTCCCACATTCTGGCTTGTTGCAAGGACGTGAAAACCGTTGGAAGTGAGCATCCAATTTTAACGGCCTAGCAACACAGCAGGATGTGGGGGGGTTGCTACCTGAGATTTGAGTTTTTTTGCAGTGAGGCTTCTGGAGGGACCCAAATGGACTGCAGGTATGACAATAACATTTATGAACCTTTACAAAGCTGCAACAGCTTTTTAACAACTACTGGGGCCCTATGACTGCATAAGCTATTTACTGGGAAAAGCAAACTTTAAGGCTCCATGTACACTAACCGCTGCTAAGCTTGCGCTTAGGAGCTTTTGGCATTTTTTTGCCAAAGCTCCTAATCTCAACTCCATTAACCACTTCAAGACTAAGCCTGTTTTTTGAATTCTGTGTTTACGAGTAAACCCCCTATGCTATAAAATTACTTAGAACCCCCAAACATTATATATTTTTTTCTAACACCCTAGAGAATAAAATGGCGGTCATTGCAAAAATTTATGTTACACCGTATTTGCGCAGCGGTCTTCCAAGCGTGCTTTTTTTTTTTTTTTAATAAATTCAGTTTTTTTTTTTTTGTTAAAAAATAAGAAAACAGTAAAGTTAGGCCATATTGTGAAAGATAATGTTACGTTGAGTAAAATGATACCCAACATGTCATGCTTCAAAATTGCGTCCGCTCGCGGAATGGCGACAAACTTTGCAACTTAAAAATCTCTATTGGCGACGTTTAAAAAATTCTACAAGTTCGCAGTTTTGCGATACAGAGGAGGTCTAGTGCGAAAATGATTGCTCTCGCTCTAACGATCGCGGCGATACCTCACATGTGTGGTTTGAACACAGTTTTCATATGTGGGCGGGACTTGCGTATGCGTTCGCTTCTGCGCGCGAGCTCGGCGGGACGCTTTAAATTTTTTTTTTAATTATTTTGCTTTTATTTTTTATTTTAACACTTCTTTTTAAAAAAAAAAAATGGATCACTTTTATTCCTATTACAAGAAATGTAAACATTCCTTGTAATAGAAAAAAACATGACAGGTCCTCTTAAATATGAGATCTGGGGTCAAAAAGACCTCAGATCTCATATTTACACTAAAATGCAAAAAAAAAAAAAAAAAAATCTGAAAAAAATGGCAGCCCAAAAAAAAAAAAAAAACGGGCCCTTTAAGACCGTTGGGCGGACGTGACTTCTGACATCATTTCCGCCCCGCCGTGTTATGGAGCTTCAGCCGCTCACTCGGCTCACAGACCCTGGGGGAGATGGATCGGATCATCTCCGCCGCTGCCGGCGGGTCCGGTAAGCCGCGGAGGTGACCGGAAAGCGACGGGAGGGGGGGAGGCACCTCTCCTGCCGCTGATAAAAGTGATCTTGCGGCAAATCCGCCGCTAAGACCACTTTTATCATGTGCAGAATCGTTTGCAGAAAAAAACGGTATCTGAATGGTGCCTGCAGCTGCAGGCACCATTCAGATATCACCACTCAAACCCAAGGACGTCATATGATGTCCGGCGGTACGGAAGTGGTTAAAAGCCTGTGTCCATGTACACATAGACTTTTAGGATTGTTTAGGAGCTGCTGCGGTTAGGGGAGGTTCAACCTTCCCTAACCTCCCTTTCCAGAAGGCAGAAGAATCGCGTTCAGGATAGGAATGTTTTGACCGCGGGCTGCAAAGCGCACAAAATTGCAGTAAAATCACTGTGCGATTTTGCTACGTTTTACGTTTTCCCGCTGCCGGTGGTCAAAGTAGTTCAAGTGTACATGAAGCCTAAAGCAGTGTTAAAGTCTGCTTTTTTACTTGTACTCTCAGGTAAGTTTAGGAGAGATTCACATTTGTGGCAGCCGGTGATGTCACTGCCGCATGCGCACTGTGCTCTGAATGGATGGCACACTATGCGATATGCCACGATTGTGATTCCGGTTCACATGCGTGGGGGTGACGTTGTTCTGGCCTGGCCATTCAAACAGCTGTGCGCAAACCCGGAAGGAAGACCAGGTGACGATGGAAGCCCTGTCAATGGTGACCGGGCACTGTTGGAAGGATCTGCTTTACAGGTAGGTCTGTCATAATGTGCTAGAATGAGGTGCATACTAACACATTATGGCATTAACCTGTAGGGAAATCATTTATTTTTATTTTTTAAATTTTTTTAGCAAGAGTGAACTACCGCTTTAATGTAACTGTTTGGGAAATTGTTAAAATAGTGAGTTTATTTCCACTTTACTTTACATTGCCC
Organism: Glandirana rugosa; assembly: GCA_018402905.1. NCBI lineage: Eukaryota > Metazoa > Chordata > Amphibia > Anura > Ranidae > Glandirana > Glandirana rugosa. The sequence continues at coordinate 718,540 of BLSH010320406.1, read as the reverse complement.
AGTGAATTACAGTCCATTTCTTACAATTCAGTTTTGCATTATGTGTTATTCTAGTCTCTTCTGCATGTATTACTGTGAGACTTAAGTAAGCATTTAGCGGAGTTGGATAAGGAGAAAGGAGATTTGTTTCAGGTGTTTTAAAGGTCATGTTACCTGAGCAGTTGCCTAAAAATAATGATTCACTATTTGCCTACTGGGCACTTTTACCCGCTTCCTGCCCAGGCCTGTTTTCGGTTTTCATCACTGTCACATTTTGACAATTGCGCGGTCATACGAAACTGTACCTATATTAAATTTTTATCATTGTTTTTTTTTCACAGAAAAGTTTACTTTTGGTGGTATTCAATCACCACCGGATTTTTTATTTTTTGCTAAACAAACCAAAAAAGGCAGAAAATTTTGAAAAAAAAAGTTTTTTTTTGTTTTATAAAATTTTGCAAATAATTAATTACGTTTTTTCCTTCACTAATGTGTGCCAATGAGATGGCACTGCTGAGGCGGCACTGATTGGCACTGTTTGGGCTGCACTGATCATCAGACTGATATCCCCTTTTAGGATTGCTGGTTACCAGCTCTCCTCTCCTCACCTCAGCACATGAGGAAAGGAATGCCGATAGCCGGCAAGTGTATTTACATTGTGATTGGACACAGCTGATCACGTGGTAAAGGGCCGCTGTCATTGGCCCTTCACCCCGTTCTGTGATCAGCTATGTCCTTTGGACACATCGCTCGAAGAGCGTGCCGCAGCGCGGGGCACTGTTCTGGTAGGACTTCAATAGACACCCCCCAGAACTGGACGACTGCACTGTAGCCTGCCATTTGACTATAGCGCAGTTAGCAAGTGGTTGAGGACCTTTAATGCTCTATTCTCACTTGTATGACTCCAAAGTACCAACTTTGGTGCAGATTTGAATGGGTGAGACTTTGATGTGGCTTGTCCCTCTGCAAAGTTGGACCCACCATTGCATGCAAAAACATTCAGTTATGAAAGCTGGACCAAAGTAGTACATTAACTATTTTTAAGTGACTATGATTTTAAGTCGCACATATATGAATGGTTATCATTGGAAATCGTGGAGTGCAATGTTGATGGCCAAAGTCACATGACAAGTCGCACAAGTGAAGCTGGGGTCTAATGGTTTATGCTTCCTTACTCCTGCTGTTTACAATTCTCATCAGTTTTTTTTTTTTGATAGATTGTGTCGATCTTGAGAAGGATATTCCCAAGACCGTATTCTCTATTGACTTACCTAGAGATACAGAATCTTTGTAATTCTGTAAAGTAAAGCTCTCAGGTTAAAAGCTCTATTCAAAACTGTTGTTTCTCCTACGTTCACTGACAAACGCAGCTCTTCATGACATGTGGGTTTATGCTTGTCCTAATTGGAGTTAACTAGGCAGGGAAAGGGCAAGCTGGCCCCTCCCATGGGGGCCGTCCCCCTTTCCCACATAAACCCTCCACCTAGCATAGCTCAACAGTTTTAATGCCTAGTTTGCAAGGAGTTGACCTGGCTTCCTTAGGGGATTTGCGGTCCGGATTGAGACCGTTTTCTTTTTATTTTCTCTTTATTTTTCTTTTTACTACTTACTTCTATCAAGCATGAAGTCTGCCATCAAGAAGCCGGCCGGGGCATAGAGGGTCGTTCTGGACTCTGTACCTTCCTCGGCCTGGCCGACCGATGCGAGCCAGTCCCACGTTATGGGGACCCGCCGCATCGTGCCCGTTCCGTGCCGGCAGCCTGGGGGTGTACCCCACCTGCGCCCAGGTCCCGGACTGTGGTCCGGTTCGGGCGTTTTTCGGCCGGCAGCATCCCACCCAGGCAGGGGCGGAAGGTCTGCGAACGGGTGGCTACCCGCTACGCCCGACAGGAGTGGTGAGCGAGAGTTCCCCCTTTTTAGGTGTGGAGGGGGGACCGACGGGTGTCCCGGAGATTTCCTGGATAGCCACTGGTTGCAGGCTCCTGGGGCCCCTTCCTCCACCCCCCCCCCCCGCACCGCATCCGATCGTTGCCTCCACGTTTTGGGAATTTTCGCCGCCATTTTGCGGTAGACCGCCGCCATTTTCCCGGGGTCGCGGACATTCTAAGCCTATGCAGCTTTCCCTCTAGTGCTCAGAGCGGCCATTTGCGGTAGTACACGTTCCCCTGCAGGTGTTTCGGCCTCTAGAGTACTCTCGGCGGCCATATTGGAGTCCCCTGCTGGCTGTAGAAAACGTGCTGCAGACGTTTTTTGCTTTCTTTTTGGAACGGTCTGTGCTTCTGGCGGCGCAGCTCTTCTGACGGTCCTCAGGATATGGGCAGCAAACAGCAAGTATAGCTGGGCTCTCCTGTGGGTGCTGGTGGCGGTGGGTGCAGTCCTCCTGGGTATCCCTGGCGTTCTGTGGGGCGGTGGTGTGCGACTGTGTGGGGGTGCCTCAAACCAAGTGTTCTCACCTGCATTTTACTGAGCGCTATTTTAGGGGAAAAACGATGGCAGACTATCCTGCCGTGCCTGCTGAGGAGGACTCAGCGACAGAACAATCTGCGCAAGGGGCTTTTTTCGACCAGCTGCGGGTGGTCTTTAGTGAGTTTCTTCCCCGGGCGGATGTCGCCCATCAGGGCCCTAGGAAGCGTCCTCCACCCCCTTGTTCATCAGGGGAGGACTCTGATCCAGAGATAGCTTCGGGGGTCACAGGGACCCCAGTGGACCTTTCCGACGGTGAACTGGCCCCCTCGGAAGGAGAGGAGGACCAGGGGGCAGCAGCTGAGCGCGAAAAAAAAGGGCTGGTATCCGCCATTATCGCTGGCATTCGCACTACGTTGCGACTGAGCCAGGATGGCGAATCGCAGACATCTGCGTATGTGTGTGGGTCCGCCAGGGCCCCTAGGGCTTACCCCTATGATCAGTTTTTTGATCATCTGATCTATCGTGAATGGCAGCGTCCACAGCACTCTTTTTCCCTGTCAAAACGTTTTGCCATCCGCTATCCCTTTGAGGATAGTTTTCTGAAGAAGTGGGAGTCGCCTCTGGTGGACCCACTGATAGCTCGTCTAAATAGGGCAACAACCATTCCACTGGAAGGGGGCCCCTTCCTTTAAGGATCCGGCTGATAGGCGGACAGAGGCGGTGCTAAAAGCTCTTTTTCTGGTAGCAGGCTCAGCTCTGAGACCGGTCCTGGCGTCTGCCATGGCGGCGCAACACCTGTCTGAGCGTATGGCGGAGCTCCAGAATGATCTGGACTGCGGTCGCCTGATGGATGCGCCGCAGAGAGCTGACTTTTTATATCAAGGTATCCAGTACCTCTGTGACACAGCCATGAAACTACTGCCTATGTTGTCCAGAATGGCTGTTTTTGCCGTCATTCTTAGACGGGTTCTTTGGTTGCGCTCATGGTCCGGGGACCATGCGTCCAAGAAAGGTCTTGCAGACCTCCCCTTTCAAGGTGGACGTCTCTGTGGTCCCGTACTGGATGAGATCATTAAAGATTTCACTGGAGGAAAGGGCACTTTCCTCCCAGAGCCCCGGAGGCGTGAGTTTCGCCATAGACAGGGGCCTCCTGCCTCGGGTCAGAAGAGTTTTTTTCGCGCCTCTGGCGCGGCAGGAAGAGGGAACCGAGCCAGTAAGGCCGCTGCAGGGGCCGGTAAGCGGCAATGGCAGCAAAAACCTGAGAGGGCGGAGGATAAGCCCTCCTCCGCCTGATGGGCTGCCCCCACGCGGGCTTCGGGTGGGGGGACATCTTCTGGGGTTCGCGGACCGGTGGACTGCTCGCATTTCCGACCGGTGGGTCCAGGAAGTAGTGTCCACCGGCTACAGGATAGAGTACTCTACCCCAGACAGGTTCTTCCCATCGAACTTAGGGCTCCCGCAGGGGCCTTAGCAGGCCCTCTATGGGACCATTCAGGCACTCTCAGACCAGGGGGTGATTGTGCCAGTACCTCATGTGGAGAGGTTTCGAGGTTTCTACTCAAACCTGTTTGTGGTCTCCAAAAAAGGAGGGGGGTCAGGCCAGTTCTGGACCTGAAGGCCCTGAACCGATATGTAAAACCGCGGAAATTCCAGATGGAATCACTTCGCTCGGTCGTGGCCGCTCTCCATCCAGGGGAATTCCTGGCATCTCTGGATATCAGGGATGCGTATCTCCATGTTCCCGTTTGTCCACGGCACCAGCGTTTTCTTCGCTTTGCAGTGGGGGACCTCCAATTACCAATTTGTGGCACTCTCTTTCGGTCTGGCATCAGCTCCCCGGGTTTTCACCAAACTGGTAGCTCCAGTACTAGCGTTACTGCGGCAGAGAGGCATTGCGGTGGGAGCTTACCTCGACGACCTGCTCCTGAGAGCGGAGTTTGCCTCGGCTCTGGAGGAGAATGTGAGGATCACAATTGCCTCGTTGCAGGACTTCGGTTGGTTGATCAACCTGCAAAAGTCGATGGTATCTCCATCCCGTCGCCTGGAGTATCTGGGTCTCATTCTGGACACAGAGCAGGCAAGGGTGTTCCTCCCCCCGGCCAAGTTGCTGTCGCTGCATTGGGCGGTGCGAACCCTTCTGTCGCACCGTCAGTCTTCATTACGATTCTGTATGCGGGTACTGGGGCTCATGGTCTCAACCTTCGAGGCAGGTACTGGGGCTCATGGTCTCGACCTTCGAGGCGGTACCTTACGCCCAGAGTCACACTCTCCTTCTCCAGCGAGCGATTCTGTCTCGATGGGACTGGTCTCCATGGTCCTTGGACCTTCTGATCCGCCTGAGCTCCCAGACCAGGGGCTCTCTGACCTGGTGGCTGCGAGACTCGGCGCTGACTCGGGGGAAGTCGTTCCTACCCCTTCAGTGGGTGATCATCACCACGGATGCCAGCCTTTCAGGCTGGGGTGGAATCCCGGGGCAGCTGTCTGCCCAGGGCCCGTTGGTCTGCGCAGGAAGCATGCCTCCCGATCAATGTGCTGGAGCTAAGAGCGATCAGGTTATGTCTCTCACTGGACAGTGAGGTTGCAAGATTGTCCGATTCGGATTCAGTCTGACAATGCCACAGCAGTGGCATATGTGAACCATCAGGGCGGAAAGCAGAGTTCAGCAGCTGCGGTGGAAGCAGCACTGATCCTGCGTTGGGCGGAGCTCCACGTTCCAGCAATCTCCGCCGTTTACATTCCAGGCGTGGAAAACTGGCAGGCGGACTTTCTCAGTCACCAGACGCTGGATCGGGGAGAGTGGTCTCTCCATCCAGAGGTATTCAACCAGATTTGCCACAGATGGGGGACTCCGGACGTGGATCTCATGGCGTCTTGGTTCAATCACAAGGTGAGGACGTTTGTGTCCAGGACGAGGAATCCGTTGGCAGTGGCCACGGATGCTTTAGTGGCTCCCTGGGGCCGTTATCGTCTTCTGTATGCCTTCCCTCCAATAAAACTTCTACCGCGGTTGTTACGCAGGGTAGTAGCGGAGCGAATTCCAATGATCCTGGTGGCTTTGGATTGGCCCCTGGCGGCTTCCGCTGCTAGACGATCTACTGTCTCAGGGGCCATCTTGCACCCTGCTTTACCCTCGCTGGCTTTGACAGCCTGGCTATTGAGTCCCAGGTGCTGAGGGACAGGCGTGTCGCTGACTCCGTGATCCCTACCTTGCTTAAAGCTCGCAAGTGTACTTCTCGCGAAATATGTCACCGCACCTGGAAGGCTTACATAGCTTGGTGCGAGGCGGAGGGTCATAACCCTCGCTCTTATGTGGTGTCCAGGGTCCTGACTTTTTTGCAGCAAGGCCTGAACAAAAAGCTGGCCTTTAGCACCCTCAAGGGCCAGATATCTGCTCTGGCGATTCTTTTTCAAAGACCCTTGGCTTCGCACTCGTTGATTCGTACCTTTGTACAAGGTGTGCAACATGTGGCGCCTTGGGTGAGGTCTCTGATGGCTCCATGGGATTTGAATTTGGTGCTTTCTGTTCTTCAGAGACCACCATATGGGAAGATCAGGGAGATTTCCTTACAACTGCTGTCGCAGAAGGTGGCCTTTTTGGTGGCCATCACATCCGCTAGGCGGGTGTCTGAGTTGGCGGCACTGTCGTGCAAGTCCCCTTATCTAGTCCTGCACAAGGACAAGGCGGTCTTGCGACCTTCTCCTTCGTTCCTTCCAAAGGTGGTTTCTCCCTTCCACATTAACAAAGATATTGTTCTTCCTTCTTTATGCCCACGTCCATCGCACCCTAAAGATTTTGAGCTGCATGCCTTGGACGTAGTAAGGGCCTTATGAGTGTATCTAGATGCTACAGCTTCCTTTCGGAAGTCTGATTCTTTGTACTGACCGATGGTCCGCGCAAGGGTTTGGCGGCCTCGTCGGCTACTGTCTCCCGTTGGATTAGACAGACTGTGACCCATGCATATTCTGTTCAGGGCAAGGTTTCCCCTTTTCTGGTCACGGCTCATTCTACCTGGGCTGTTAGCACTTCCTGGGCTTTCAGACACCAGGCCTCGGTGTCACAGGTGTGCAAGGTGGCCACTTGGGCCTCGGTACACACCTTCACTAAGTTTTATAAGATTGATGTGTTGGCATCTTCGGATGCTGCTTTTGGCCGCAAAGTTTTACAGGCAGCAGTGTAGGCGTGCCTGGTGCCTCCTTAGAAGTTCTGTTGGGTATAGTTATCGTTTACCCACCCCTCTTTTTGACACAGCTTTGGGACATCCCCACATGTCATGAAGAGCTGCATTTGTCAGTGAACGTAGGAGAAAAAGGGATTTTATTAAAACTTACCGTAAAATCCTTTTCTCAGTTCACTGACAGACGCAGCACCCACCCCTCTGTGCTCTGTTTCGGTATGGCTTGTTACGAACTGTTGAGCTATGCTAGGTGGAGGGTTTATGTGGGAAAGGGGGACGGCCCCCATGGGAGGGGCCAGCTTGCTCTTTCCCTTCCTAGTTAACTCCTAGTAGGACAAGCATAAACCCACATGTCATGAAGAGCTGCGTCTGTCAGTGAACTCGGAGAAAAGGATTTTACGGTAAGTTTTAATAAAATCCATTTTTTTTAATTATTTGACAAAATTATGGTGGAGTTAATGCAGTATTAAATCCAAAACCAAAAATGTAATTTATTGCCGTTTAACAATCATTAGATGTGGCACCTGCATTAGGTTTCTTTTCTTTTTTTTTTTTTTTTTTTTTTTAGGCCTTTTCCACTCAGTTTTCATCTGGTGATCTGGCCAGTAACACACCTCCTGTTTTAGTGTGCCCCCACTCTGGATGAATGAAGACAGGGGTACATTTGGACAACAGCATTGTTAGTCAGGGAGGGGGAAGGGGATGTTTAGATGTACTAGCACATTTAGATACACTGAAGCCAGCTTCAGCTAATGCATTATAAGCCATTGCAGCAAACGGTTTCCTTCCTTTTTAGGATAAAGTTTTTCTATAAATAAAAGCTGATCATTGCAGGCACCCCTGCCAGTGTTAAATGGTTTGTCTCATCCCTGTGCATGCAAAAGAGCTTGTTCTTTTGAAAAACAACAGACTTGCCTGATCACCCGATGAAAATAGAAGAAAGTAAGCCTAAAAAAAGAAATCAAATTCAGCTATCACATCTAAGAATTAGTAAGATACAGTATAATACATGTTTGGTTTTGGGTTTAAAGTGGTAGTAAACCGTGGCTGGTTAAAATTGCACCTGTAAGGCAATTGCATAATGTGCTAGTATGCATCACATACTAGCACATTATGAAATACTTACCTTGGAACGAAGCCTTCCAGTGGCGTACTGTCACCCCTGAGAGGGCTGACCTCTTCCCCCGGTCTTTCTTCTGGGATTGCACCCCCCAGCTGTGTGATTGGGCGGAGCAGCGATGACAGTACGTGCGGGAGCCCTCGGTTCTGGCATGAAGCTCTGAAGGTCTGGCAAAGATATTCATTTTACCTACAGGTAAGCCTTATTATTGGCTTACCTGTAGGTAAAAATCACAAAGTGGGCTTTACTACCGCTTTAATACTACTTTAACGAGCAGTATCCGGTCGGACTAGAAGTAGAAGTGGGATGTTTTTCCTACGTTGTTTTTCCAGTTATAGTATTTGTTACGTCTAAAATATCCTATGACGAGCAATTTCATCATAATTTCGCCATCATTTCGGGTGAAACACTAAAAATGGATGTCCATTCGGTTATTATTCCGAATGGACATCCATTTTACTTATAGAAACGGTCTGGAAGTCTCGAAGTACGGTCTTGGCTCCCGAGGGCGTGCATGACAGTAGCGACGAGGCGGGTTAGTGTGTCGACCCCCCACGTTAGGGTCTTCTTTCTGGCCCCCTTCTCCAGTCGGGAGAGTCCCCA
>BLSH010320406.1:683777-695770 GCA_018402905.1 Glandirana rugosa | reverse complement strand
AACGGCAGCAGCACGTTTTACACTGCTCCAGGGACATCCAATATGGCCGCCGAGATCATCCACAAGAGGCCGAAGCCTGTGTGCAGGCTGCGACTACAGCAAAATGGCCACCACTGGCACTAGAGGGGAACCCTCAGTAAAATGGCTGGGGCTACGCCAAAATGGCGGCGATCCGCCGCAAAATGGCGGCGGATCGCCGCATGGCGGTATAAGAACGCACAGATGCGGTTTTAAATGGGGTGCGGAGCGGGGGGAGGTGAGGGAGGGAGGCGAGGACACTAGCCCAGCAACCACCCTCCACCGGTCGGCCAGAAAAATGATAAAGTACGCCTAGCACCCCCCTCCGCACCCCTAGGGGGGGAAGAGGGGGTCACTCACCACTCCGACGGGCATAGCGGGTAGCCACCCGGTCGCAGACCTTCCTCCCCAGTCGGAAAGGGATGCTGCAGGCCAAAGCCCCTGGACAGGCACCGAGTCCGTTCACCGGGCGTAAGTGGGGGTCACCCACTGGCCGCCCGCACGGAACGAGCACGATGCGGCGGGTCCCGCCACAGCATAGGACTAGCTCGCATCGGTCGACCATGCTGGGGAAAGTGCAGGATTCTAGTTATCCTCTATGACCCAGCCGGCTTCTTGATGGCAGTCTTCATCAGATAGCTTGAAAAAAAAATTAAAAAGCGGTAGCAATAAATATAAACCGCATGTCCCATAAGGGAGCCAGGTCAACTCCTTGCACTAGGCATATTAAAACTGATAAGCTAAGCAGAGCAGGGGGGTTATATGGGAGAGAGAGGATGGCCCCCTGGGAGGGGCCAGCTTGCTTTCTTTCTATTTGCCTAGTTAACTCCTAGTAGGATGTGCATATAACCCACATGTCAAAGAGGGATGCATCTGTCAGTGAACGTAAGAGAAAATCCAAATCCAAAAAAAAAAACATTTTTTTTTCCATCGGTTTTGGCAGATTTATATTTTATATATCCTGATAATTTTGGTAAAAAAAATCGCAATCTGCGTTTATTTTTTGGGTTGCACAAAAGTTGTCGCGTTTACGGATGATGAGAATTAATTTCTGCGGTTTTTATTTTTTTTAATAGTAATGGCGGCGATCGGCGATTTTTAGCTGTACTGTGATATTGCAGCGGACATGTCGGACCATTTTGACACTTTTTTTTTGGACCATTGGCATTTATACAGCGATCAGTGCTATAAAAATGCACTGATTGCTGTGTAAATGCCATTGGCAGTGAAGGGGTTAACCTGGAGGGGGCGCTCTAAGGGTTAACTGTGTTCCCTGGGCGTGTTCTAACTGTATGTGGGCTGGCTTGGCTGGGGGAAGGGAGTGATCACGGCTTCTATATACAGGAAGCCTGTGATCACAGCCCTTCCCCCTCTAACAGAACGGAGATCCGTGTTTACTTACACGGACCTCCGTTCTTTCACTGCGGGAGGGGCCATCGCAGGTAGCCGGCGCAGATCGAGTCCGCCCTACCCGCTCCCTGCCCCCCCCCAACACAGTGAGCACGCAAGCGCGCCTCCAGCGGCACACGTGCGCTCACAGTGCGGGATATCGCAGCCGCCATCATGGTTTGCGATATCGAGCCAGTCGGCAGTCGGCAAGGGGTTAAAGACTAAATCTTTTCTGACATTTGTTGCTTACAAGTAAAAATCCAGTATTTTCTGCTAGAAAATTACATAGAACCCCCAAACATTATATATATATTTTTTTTTATAGCAGAGACCCTAGAGCAGTGGTAGGCAACCATTAGCCCTCCAGCTGTTGTGGAACTACATTTCCCATGAGGCATTTTGAGGCTGGCAGTTACAATTACTCCCAGAAGTATGATAAGACTTGTAGTTCTGCAACAGCTGGAGGGCCCCAGGTTGCCTACCCCTGCCCTAGAGAATAAAATGGCAGTTGCAATATTTTATGTCACACAGTGTTTGCACATCGGTCTTTCAAACTTATTTTTTTGGGGGAAAAATAACACTTTCAAAAAAAAAAAAGTGCTGTTAGCCCAATTTTTTTTGTATATGTAAGATGTTACGCCGCGAGAATCGTGATCTTTATTCTAAGCAAAAAAATTGTGATTCTCATTTTGGCCAGAATCGTGCAGCTCTATCACATAGGGGACAAAAAGTCCCCTATGTAATGATTTTTTTTGCAGACAGGTTATCTTTATTGAGACGTCAAGCATCTAAAAGACCCCATCTGTCTCCCCTGTGCTTCAATGAATCTACTGCAGTGCATATGATTTTTTTTCCTGGCCGTGGAAAGTGAAAGGGGGAGCCAGAGGTGACATTTTACATGTTGCTTCTGGGTCAGCAAGAAGGGGGCGGTGGGGAAGCAGATGCTCCTCACCTCTATCTGACAGCACCCGCTATGCTGGTCCCGGGCTTACAGGCAAGCGGAGCCTGGGATACTTGGCAGAGGAAATATTCATTACCTGCAGAGGTGCCACATTGCTTCCATGTGGCAACCAGAAGTTGGATTGTTAGATATTATTATTATTATATAGGATTTATATGGTGCCAACTTATTTACATAGTGATTTACACTATAAAAGGGAGACAATACCGTTGCAAAACAAAAAAGTACAATAGGGTTAAGAGGGCCATGCTCAGAAGAGCATACAATCTAGTAGGGTGGGGCAAGTGGTGCAAAAGGTTGCAACCGTGGGGAATGAGCTAATGGAAGTGATAAGATATTAGTTGGAGGCGTGATAGGCTTCCCTGAAGAGATGAGTTTTCAGGGATTGCCTAAAGACAGCCAGAGTAGTAGATAGCTGGACAGTTTGAGGTAGAGGGTTGCAGAGGAAGAGAGGCTCTGGAGAAGTTCTGGAGACAAGCCCGATAGAATAAGGGCTCGTTTACACTTGCTTCAAAACAGGGCGTCAGACAGGCGTCGTTAAAGCTCCCTTAACGCCAGCCAAAGCCCATGTCACTAAATAAAAGGTTTAGCTTACAGCCCTGTTTACACTTTGCATTGGCTTAGCTGTGCTTCAGCGTTGTGTCAAAAATTATACCCCATGTAGCTTTAGCCAGGCTTCAAAGCCTCTCCAATGCCTCCATAGAAGTCTGACAAAGCTTGTTTGAATCTCGCTTGTTTGAAGCACCTGCGGCTTATCAGAGGCTATAATTCAGCATTTACCAAGTTTCAACAAGGCTTCAAAAGTGCATCACTAAAGCCTCCTCGAAGCACCGCCGAAGCCTCAAAAACACATCATAAAAGCTTGTTGAAGCTCTATGAGCTTAATGAGTGTTGAAGCCGAAGCAAGTGTAAACAAGCCCTAAGAGCTTGTTTACACTTGCTGCAAAACAGGGCATCAGACAGGCGTTGTTAAAGCTCCCTTAATGCCAGTCAAAACCCATGTCACTAAATAAAATGGTTAGTGTACAGTCCTGTTTACACCTTGCGTTGGCTTGGCTGCGCTTCAGGTCAAAAATTATACCCCATGTAGCTTTAGCCAGGCTTCAAAGCCTCTCCAACGATGCATAGAAGTCTATGAAAAAGCTTGTTTGAAGCACCTGTGGCTTTTCAGAGGCTTTAATTCAGTTTTAGCTTAACTTTGTTTTGGAGAAATTGCAGGTGTGAGATATCAACAAACGGACATGGCGTTTACCAAGGTTCAACAAGGCTTTAAAAGTGCATCACTGAAGCCTCGTCGAAGCTTTGTTGAAGCCTCACCTACAGCCTGTTCGAAGCACTGCCGAAGCCTCAAAAACGCATCATAAAAGCTTGTTGAAGCTGTATGAGCTTTAATGAGTGTTGAAGCCGAAGCAAGTGTAAACTAGCCCTAAGAGGGTGACTGTAGTAGTTGTGAGGGAACAGGATCTTGGGGACAATTGGTTAGGTGGGCATCTGAGAAACTTTTGTAACTTTTTGTAACCTCTTCAGTAGTAGCCAGTTCAAAAGAGGAGAGGTATGTTGAGTGGGGAAGATGTTTGTACAGTGGCAGCCCCCCCCCCCCCATTTGTCAATGAGAGAATCAAACATGTGATCCATTAATAGGTAGGCTGCTGTCAGTGTTCCAGCTCATGTTGATTTCCTGTATGTTCAGCACTGAGGTTTTCAGTTCTATCCATGGAGGTGGCTGACATGCCATGACTTTGCTAAACCATTTTGGGCAGCAGCAGTGGTTACAAGGTAAAAAGAGGTGGACCAACTTGCACTTTATCTGCAGAGTGACCCTGCAATATTCAGGTGACCGCCAATTGCCAGACATAATAGTCACCAGGCAAAAAATGATCTTCCTCTATGTTGTACACTTCTGATTTAAGCAAATGTCTTTTAAAGCTAGGAGAGCTGTGAAAGTGGTATCAATGTTTTACAGTTTAGCTCGTCCTTTGTGTAGCATTCCATTGCCTCCATCCCTACTAAACTTCCACCCAAATGGACATCTGTTTTCAAGGCTGCTGGTGGGTAGCTTTTCTTTTTCCAAAAAGAAGGGTTCCATGCTGCAGTCATATCGCACAGCTGTGAAAAAGACATATACATATATAATGCACAAATCTAACATTCAAAATATTTTTTTTAATTGCATATCTTATACAATAATAAAGAGAATGTAAGGCAAATATCATACAAGAGTTAATACAAGAATTAACAAGACTGTACATATCCTGCAGGCAATTCCTCGTGTCCTCCTACACGTTGGTGACAATCTCCTTGCCCACACTCCCCGAGACCCAAATCAGTACTTGGGGGAGATTGTTGAATGTATGGGCACAAGAAAAATACTTCATACTAATGTCAACAAGATGTGGACAAACTTGATTTGATCAAAGATTTACATTTAATTCCTTGAAAATTTAACATTTAACCACTTCAGCCCCGGAAGGATTTGCCCCTTCCTGACCAGCGCACCTTTTGAGATATGGCACTGCGTTTATTTAACTGACAATTGCGCGATCGTGCGACATGGTACCTAAACAAAATTGACGTCCTTTTTTTCCCACAAATAGAGCTTTTTGTAGTATTTAATCACCTCTGCAGTTATTTTTTTGTGCTATAAATAAAGAGCAACAATTAAAAAAAAAAAAAAAAAAAAAGTATTGTTTGCTATAATACATATAAAAAAAAATATATAAAAAAACTAATTTATTCATCAGTTTGGGCCGATGCGTATTCTACATATCTAAAAAATCACAATAGCTGTATTTTGATTGGGTTGCGCAAAAGTTATCGCGTCTATAAACTATGGGAAGAGATTTGACATTTTTATTCATTTTTTTTTTTTTTTTTACTAGTAATGGCGACGATCTGTGTTTTTTGCAGTGGACAGAACGGACACTTTTGACACTTTTTTGGGACCAATGACATACAGCGATCAGAGCCAAAAAATAGCCACTGATTACTGTATAAATGTCACTGGCAGGGAAGGGGTTAAACTGTAGGGGGCGATACAGGGGTTACCTGTGTTCCCTCACTGTGTTCTAACCGTGTGGGGGCTGGCCTGGCCAGGGCACGACAGATCGAACTGTTCCCGATTACAGGGAACATTAGATCTGTGTCATGTCCCCTGACAGAATGGGGATCTGCTGCGTTTACATTGGCGGATCTCCGTTCTGCCTCTGTAGAAGGCGGTCGCGGTGTGTGCCCAACGTACAATGACCGTGGTTTGTGCGGCCGTGACCTGCCGCATTTGTACAACTTCGGACGGCTGGTTGGCAACTGGTTAAAGTATTACATGATGATAAACACAATTTCACTCCAGATTCAGGAAAATATGAAGGAATGGAAAAATGTCTCCATCTGGTACTTTTTCATACTTGAGCTCCATGCACACTGGAGCTTTTCTAAACGTATATCTCCTGGCAGCAGAAAAGAAGCTTCAAAAATTCACCTAAGTCATTTGGGCACGTCAAGCACTTGGGCATCTGTTCATTTTTTATTGGCCAAAATATTAATTTATCCTGGCTGATGAGATTAATAAATGCTCAAGCACTAAATGTGCCTAGCGCTTAGGTGCATTTTAGACGCATTTTGGCATTTTTTTCAGTCAACCCTCCGCGTACAATCAGCTGATCTTCCTGTACTAAGTGAAGTTCTGCTTTAAGTACCCTAATGCTTTATTCATGCTTGCGTGATTTTGGAGTGCAACTTTGGATGGTGTGACGTTATGCGAGGCGAGGTGGTAGACGGACGCTATCTGTCACGTTGCATACGTTCACTTGGATTGGACTAAAGTGAAGTCCGGACCGGATTTTGTGGTCCACTGAGGTCCACTCGCAGCTAGTGTTTAAATGACCAGGAAGAGAGCAAGGGTTTGCTCTGCATTGGGACTTTGAGAGCGAACAGCCTGAGAGAGCTGACACACAGAGCTTTGTGCTTTGGGATTGAAAGAAAGGTTTACACTAACTTTGTTTTATGGGTGCTTGGGAGAAACACAAAACTGCTTAGGGGGGTATCCTGAATTGTTTAGTTAGACACCTGGATGGCAAGGATTTATTTTATGCTTTGTTTTAAAATGCAAACTTTGCTCCAATAAACCTGGCTGCAAGCCAGATTTTTAAGAAACTGCTGTATCATCTGCCTTTTTCCAAGGAAGGGTGATCCCCACAAAAAGCTAATCCCTCACACGTGGTGGAGGATGCGGCAATTTCCCAAAGAGGAAATGTTGAAGGCCTTGCTGCAGGTTAAAGCAGCTCAGTGGGAAACCAACCGCCAGGCAGAGGCTGCTGCAGCACAAGGCAAATCGGCAGGCCAATGCGGCTCAGCAGGAGGCAAATTGGCAGGCCATTGCTGCTCAGCAGGAGACGAACCGTCAATTTGCAGAGGCCCTGCTGGAATTAAGAAAGGGGTCCACAGCTCCTTTACTAGCGGAACAAAAACTGGTCAAAGCCAGCTATTACCTGCAGAAACTGACGCCAGCAGATGATGTGGAGGCATACCTAACCAACTTTTGAGAGGGTCGCTGTGCGGGAAGGTTGGCAAAAAGACAAATGGGCGGGACTATTAGCCCCTTTTCTAAAGCAGAACCCCAAAAGGCCTACTTTGACCTGGAACCAGACAAGGCTCAGGACTATGAGACATTAAAAATGGAGATACTCACACGTCTCAGCGTCACCATGGCAATCCGGGCTAAATGGGTACACCAGTGGTCCTACCGTATGGACATGCCACCCCGCTCTCAGATGTTCGACCTGGTCCACCTCATCAGGACGTGGTTGCAGCCAGAGACCTTACCAAGCCCCCAGATTGTGGTGCGTGTGGTAATAAACCAGTACCTGCTCCCTGCTGCTCTGAGGAAGTGGGCCAGTCATGGAGACCCCAAAACTGCAACCCAACTTGTGGACCTTGTGGAGAGATACACGGCTGCTGAGGACTTGCTACCACCGTCTGTACCCCACTCCAATGTGTCTAGGGGTGAAAGATCGCCGGCAGATCCGGTAAGACCGTTCCAGGGTTCAAGGGCATGGGGAGGAATGATGAGACTGCTGTTGCGGCTAATGAGACTATGGACCCTAGACTTGGAAACTGGCCAAAGAAACCAGGAAGGTCTTTGAGACCCTTGAGAGGACTGGGTATAGACTACCTACAGTGTTACCGATGCCATGCATTGGGACATATTGCTGCCAACTGTCCCCTGAAAGATGAACCCATGCAATATGTTTATGCTATTATGAATAGACTCCTATCTATTTTCGCACAGGTCGCATGTACTGCATCACGTCAGGGTCGCATGGAAAACCAAATGTGTGTGATTTCTGTTGATGGAAAGCCAGTCACTGCACCGCTTGACTCTGGTAATGTTGTGACGTTAGTCAAAAGCAATTGTGTAAATCCTGCAAAATTACACCCTAGCACTACCGGGGTCATTTGCATCCATGGGGAAACTTGGGGACTACCAGACTGCGGTGATTGAGATTGACACCCCTTGGGGCAGTGTGACACATTTAGTGGGGTTGGTACCTTCACTGCTTCATGAACCCCTAGTGGGGAGAGATTTTCCCCATTTTTGAAAGTTATGGGAAGGCACAGGGAGTCTGGAGAATAAAGCTCCTCCTGCTGGGGATGCACAGGAACTCTCACCAGACCCTTTTTGCCAAATGGAAAGGGAGACTGTTGACTGGACCGAGAAGGAGACCCTCTTCTTTTTCCTGTAATGGCTGGGAAGCCAGAGGAGCTAGAAGATGGCTCCCAGCTCGAGGTTAACAAACAAGAGAACATCTCTGACTCTAACCGTGACAGTGGACAGAACGTGGGACCTGACTTAGAGGTCAGGAGAGAGGATTTTCGTACAAAGCAATTACGAGATGTCACCATCATTAGAACCAGGGAAAACGTTAAGGTGATGGATGGGGAACCTGTGGATCCTAATTGGGGGGGTCTTTTCCCTACATGGCTCTTAAAAACAATCTGTTGTATTAGGCGCTAAAACATGGTGAGGGCGAGGTAGAACAGCTAGTGGTCCCCAAACCCTACCGCAGGATGGTGCTAGACTTGGCCCATGGTCATATAATAGGGGGACATCTGGGTATTGAGAAGATCAGGGAAAGAAAAACCCAGAGATTCTTATGATCAGAGATGTATGCAGATGTCGGTGAATACTGTGAATCATGCCCCGAGTGTCAAATGTCTGCACCATTGCCCCATTGTCCGCTTGTCCCACTACCAATAATTGAAGTGCCTTTTGAGAGAATTTGCATGGATCTGGTGGGGCCAGTAGTAAAGTGTGCCCAGGGCCACCAGCACATTCTGGTAATACTGAACTATGCAACGTGCTATCCTGAGGCCATACTCTTGCGGAATACCTCCACTGAGACTATCGCCAAGGAGTTTGGCCAGGTGTTTAGTCGGGTGGGGATCCCAAAAGAGATCTTAACAGATCAGGGCACCCCGTTTATGTCTAGAGTTACTAAGGAATTGTGCAAGTTGTACAAAATCTCCCATCTCCGTACCTCTGTCTACCACCCCCAAGTGGATGGACTTGTGGAGAGATTTAATAAAACCCTCCAAAGTATGCTGAAAAAGGTGGTTGACAAAGATGGGAGAAATTGGGATTTTTTGCTGCCATATCTCATGTTTGCCATACGAGAGGTTCCGCAGGCGTCTACATTTGAACTCTTGTATGGTAGATATCCCAGGTGACTGTTAGATGTTGCAAAAGAAACGTGGGAAGGAGAGGCCACCTCGTATAGAAGCCTCATAGAGCATATCTCCAAGATGCAGAATTGGACTAAAGCGAAGTCCGGCCCGGGATTTCCCAGCCACCGTGGCAGGGCTGGCTCCGGACCGGATTTTGTGGTCCACTGAGGTCCACTCTCAGCTGGTGTTTTAATGACCAGGAAGAGAGCAAGGGTTTGCTCTGTCCTGGGACTCAGTGATCAGCCTGAGAGAGCTGACACACGGAGCTTTGGGACTAAAAGAAAGGTTTGCACTAACTTTGTGGGTGCTTGCGAGAAGCCTGACACCGCTTAGAGAGGTATCCTGAATTGTTTAGATAGACACCTGGATGGCAAGGATTTATTTTATGTTTTGTTTGTTTTAAAATGCAACCTGTGCTCCAATAAACCTGGCTGTAAGCCAGATTTTTAAGAAACTGCTCTCTCAACTGTCTTTTTCCCAGGAAAGGGGATCCCCTCAAAGAGTTAATCCCTCACAATGGGTGCGACTTGGATGCGACTTTGGCTTTGATCACTGATGATGGACAACTGTTGCACGTAAAACATTCAGGTGTGACTTTCATGTGACTTGAGTGTTAAATTGAAGTCTATGGTTCCTAATTCGCCTGAAAGTTGGACGAAAGTAGTGCATGTTCTGTAAGTCCCATAGATATGAACGGTATGCATTGGAAAACATGGGGTGCGACTTATGTTACTTTGATGTTCAAAGTCGCATGACAAGTTGCACATGTGTGCATGGAGCCTTAAATTCTTAGGTTATGTGCATTACCTAAAGTACACAAGCACTTAGAAAAGCCCCTAGGAAGACCTATTATCTCTGGAGTGAGCTACCAAGCAGCTAATAGGAGCCACCTGGTAGATGATTATCTAAAGCACCACATTAAGGCTGGGTTCACACTGGAGAACGCAGTGGCTCACAGCAGGAGTCTGGTGCGTCTCACCATTTCAAGTCCAATTTCAGCCTGAATTTGTGCTGATTTCGGACCTGAAACTGACCAAAAGATGCACATGGCTCCTGTGCAATTCGCAGCAAAGCCACTGCGAAGATGTGTGAACCGGCTTCATAGAGAGCCGGTCACAATCTCCTGCTATGCGAATTGCATGCAGAGAAATCCACATCCAATTCGCAATAGTATGAACCCAGCCTAAATGTTTACCACCATATATGAAGGATACAATAGAGCTTCTAAAAACAGATGCTGGTCCCTCCTGACACTCTCTACCAGTTTAGAAGCTCTTTATTCAAGTATTTCACAAGAATTCGGGATCTACACTGCAGAGTGTTGTATGAGAGAGGCTATAAATCCTGGTCATATAACAAATTATTACTTAAAGCGGAGCTCCTTGATCCTTCAGAAAAAATAAGTCCGCTACAAATACTGTAGCTGCTGACTTTTAATATTAGGACACTTAACTGTCCACAAATCCAGCGGTGTCTTCACCCCAGCCGGTTTTTCAATCTGCTGTCAGATGCTGCCGCTGCCATATCCACTAGGGAGAAACTGGCAGTGAAGCCTTGCACTTCACAGCCGGTTCCCTACTGCGCATGTGCAAAGCGTGCTGCGCTTTGTGAATGGTCTGGCAGCGGGGAAAGGAGGATGGGGGCTTAAATTGTGGCTGACTTTGTCGCGGCGAGATCAGCTTGAAGTGGGAGCAGGTACCTGCTCTAACCCCCAAAA
This sequence comes from Glandirana rugosa, assembly GCA_018402905.1. Lineage (NCBI taxonomy): Eukaryota > Metazoa > Chordata > Amphibia > Anura > Ranidae > Glandirana > Glandirana rugosa. Next base: position 684,965 of record BLSH010320406.1, on the reverse strand, counting down.
AGGTGCCAAATGTAAGGGTTGGTTTACTAGAACTGGTGAGTTCAAAATCTGGTGCAGCTGTACATAGCAACTAAACAGCTTTAAAGTGGTATGTTAAGTTTCTACCACCCAATCTGTTAGATAGGAACACGTGTCCTAGTGCCTGTGGTTTATTACAAAACAAACCGATTTCTACCATTCCCCCCCCCCCCCCCCCGCGCTCACAGGACTCCTCTCCCAGCGGGTGGGGCCAAAAACGCCAGCTGCTGGCAGCCAGGGAGGAGAGAGCAGAGAATTCACCTGAGCACTGGGAGGCGCTGTGAAAATAGGTAGAAATCGCCTATTTTTTTTTTTTTTTTTTTGTTAATACAGCACTAGTACACATATTCTTATCTAACAGAGGGGATGGTATAAACCTAACATAGTTTTAGAGCAGCGGGGAAGGGAGCAGAGAGGTGCTGGTACCAGCTGGCAGGCAGGGAGGGGAGGGGGGAGGATGACAGAGGGAGACACCGTAGAGCTGCCCATAGCAGCGGCTAATGGAGGCACGTAAACTGACCACGGTGTCAGGGCTCAGCAGCCATGATCAACCGTAGTCTGTTTACAAGGGGGAGGGTAGAACCAGGCAGGATCAGTCAGGTATTTCAGATGTAACAGGGGCCAAATTACACAGCACAAGCACTGTGTTATATAACATGCTTTAACCACTTAACAACCGCCCTATAGACAAATGACGTCTACAGGGCAGTTGCTTAATTCTGGGAGGACGTCTGTTGACGTCCTCCCAGAATCGCGCTTCCCGCGCGCCCCCTGGGGCGCGCACACGGGAACATCCGTGACCGTCGGGTCCGGGGGACCCGACTGATCACGGATCGCGGTGAATGGCCGCTGTGAGCAGCCTTTCACCGCGTGATCGCGCCGTCAAATGACAGCGTGATCACATGTAAACAAGCCGGCGGAAGCGCCGGCTTTTCTCTCCTCTCCGCACCGATCGGTGCAGTGTGAGAGGAGAGAGGGGGAGAGAGGAGGTGCTGCAGCGCTGTGGACAATGTGTAATGCCCACAGCGCTGCCTAGTGACAGATTACAACCCCCACCATGCATTTACCACCCACCACCCCCCAGCCACCATCAGCCACCCACCCAGCCATCATCAGCCACCCACCGCTAAGACCCTCCTGCAGTTGTCTGCAGGAGGGTCTTAATTCGTT
>BLSH010320406.1:586296-598530 GCA_018402905.1 Glandirana rugosa | reverse complement strand
CCCCCCCCCCCCCCCCCCCCCAAAAAAAAATGATATGCCAGTTATGGCATGTCAGGGGGTCACCTTCTCTTAAAGCGGAAGTTCCACTTTTGGGTGGAACTCCGCTTTCAGCCATAGGAAAGAGCGAAACATTGAGTTGATAATGCAAAATATTTTTAACGGTATCATCATAGGTGTGTTATGAAAGACATACAAAAGTTGTGGCATGAAAATCATTTTAGTGAGTTTTATTCTGCCTACCATAGACATCTTTAATTTGGACCAAATCTTGATTTTGTCCCTTATTCGGCCTAGCAGAGGGGAAAGATTAAATGTGACAAATTCATGTGGTTGCGGGGTAACATATACTCCCAAATATTTAAAGAGGAGACCACCGGGATTCCCTGAAGAGTAGGACCCTGGCTATTCGGAGGAGAGTCTAATAGCATAATCGATGAGTTACTCCAATTGATCACCAGCCCGGAAAAGGTACCAAACTGCCTAACAACGAACATAGCCTCCCCCAGGTATGTCGCGGTGTCGCCCAGGAGTAACATGATGTCATCCGCATATAGCATAAGTTTTCTTTCTCGGACAACACGGGATACAGAGCAGGCTATATATTCTATACATACTGGGTTATATGCAACCTATAGGTGAATGGACACTGGTAATCAATAAAAAACAAACATGAAGTTCCCCCTACTATCTAACCCCTCCCACATCGGGAGCACTTCAGTTTTTTCGCCAGTGAGCTTCTATGCTGGTCCCACACAGGTTCTATTAGAATCAGGGACAGCCTTCATACCGGATCCATTTCAAACTGCATTTAAGCTAAGCTAAATGGTACCCGGGCCTTGATAAGCAGACATAAGAAACTGCAAGGTTCTGCCTGTAAGCGACCATATATGGCGCTGGATTCTGCATGTAGGTAAACCTGGAACACTGAATCAAGGTACACCTGCAGGGTGCTGTACCGGTCCAAGGGAGCGGACCCTTAGAATGGGTAGCCGGTCCTTGAACGTCCTTTAGACAAAGGCCGCCGTGATGGGTGAAGGTTGGGCCTACAGTCTCCTCCAGGCCCTGCGGTGGGAATGGTGAGTAATCCCCAATGGGGATAATGTTACTGAACCCAGCTGGCTTCCTGCAAACATATGAAAAAGTTTGTTTAAATTTTCCCTCCTTTTGCCTGCACTTCTTTTTTCTCACCACCAGAGGGCTCGGCTAGAAAGACACAGTCATGATTGGTCTTGCCTGCAGTTCCTGTGAAGCTGCCACCAAGGGGAGCCTGCTCCAGTACCAATCTGTCTTTTCACTAGAAGTGAATGCACGATTGCAGGAAGCCAGGAGGGTTGGGAAGTAGGCTAAAGATCCACCTGGTAACACGTGAGTCTAGAGGTGGGAGCTGAGTCAGGCTGAGCAGCAGGCTGGGTTTGGGGAACGTGGGCAAAGCAGTGCATGCACTAGCAGCCATGGCTTCCAAGAAGCAAAGTGGGGGGGGGGGGCGAAGCTGCCTGTAGTAAGGCTAGAGGCACAGGTGTGTTACCACAGCCCTTGCTGAGGCTAGTTGGATCACTTTTGCTTCCCCTGAGAGACCAGAAGCAACCGGGCTATCTGAGCCGCTGCGGCTGTCTGGTGTGGTAGCTGACCCCTCATCTGTTTCCTCACAGTATGTTACTGAGCTTGAAAACCAGGATTGCTGGTATGATTGCTTCTACCACACAGGGTGAGAAGGGTGACCGGTCTCCTTCCCCTAACCCTCCAATTCTGGAGCGAGAATGGGTTGATGAGGGAGAAGAGGAAGCTACAAGGGATCTGGCTGATTCTTTTGCAGACACTTCTGCTTCAGAGAGTCCTGATCCAGAAGAATCCCCAAGGACACCTGCATTTCAATCTCAGAGGCTGCTGATCCAGGTACTTACACATAAGGTACATGTAGAATTCTGGTTACCTCCAGCTGAGAGTCCTGTGGATGTGTATTCCTCCCTTGGGTCATTAAAATACCACAAGGTGCGCAGGGATTCGCTTGCACCCTCTCCTTGAGAGGGTGATATATGCTGACTGGGTGCACCTGGACAGATTGTTGTTCCTTCCAATATATCCTATGCAGGAAAGCTTTGGAAGGGGTGAGTACCAGCTGTCCATGCAGCAGTCACATCCCTAAGTAAATCCCTGGCCTGCCTGTTGATAATGCCCCCAGGTGTTAAGGACCCTTCAGATTAAAATCTGGAGTCCTTATCAAAGGCTTCTTTTTCCTTGGCTGGGCAATCGAAGCTTATTTTTTTTTACTGTTCTGAAGAAGCATAGAGGCCGCATTGGATGCATACGGGCTTTGCTCATCCTGCTTGAGCCCGGTTGCAGTTGAAAAGGACATGCTTGCAAACTGGCTTAAATGCATGGTTGCTAAAAAAGCACGTCAGCCTAAGTGAATGTTTGCAGGAGCACGTGTGTGCTTAAAACACTTTTGTTAAACATGGTTGTTAAAACACATGTGGGCTAAAACACAGGGTTGCAAGGTGACACATGTCGCATAAGACTCAGGTCGCATACAGGCTCCTGTTGCATAAACTTGTGTCGCATGGAGGCTCATGTCGCATGGAGATTCGGGTCGCGTGGGCCTGTATCACATTGAGACTTGTGTCTGCACAGGCCGTATAATGCATAGCACGCATGATGCAGAGACACCTGATGCCTATGAATGCATGTTGCGCATAAACAGATGCATGCTTACTTACATAGGCACATTTTGCATAAACACGTGCCTGCTTGCTTACTGGTCGAACCTATTACGGTCCAAAGGCAAAACAGGGAGCTAAGGCCTATTCTAGATCTCAAGGTTCTAAACCAATTTCTTGCAGTATGGCCATTCCATTAAGTCAATCCGCTCAATGATTGCCTCGCTCCAGGAAGGAGATTTTTTTGGCATCAATTGACATCAAGGATGCATATTCGCCTGTGCCAATTTTGCTACCACATCAGAGTGTTTTTTTTACGTTTTTTGATAGAAGAATGACGCTACCAGGTTTGGCTCTGCCATTCAGGATCGCAATAGCTCCCTGAATGTTCATAAAGATTCTGGCTCCAGTGATGGGCCTTCTAGGGTCACGGGGTGTCCTAATAATGGAATGCCTGGACAACCTCTTGCTCAGAGATCAGTCTTGGTGCAGACTCGGGCAGAATGTGACCCTAACAATCCTGGGAAGCAGGGGTTGGGCCATGTATATAGGGTATTCCTTACTAGACCCAGTTCAGTCTCTGGAATATCTAGGTCTATAGCTAGATGCAATCCAAGAAAGGATACTCTCACTGCTGAGAGGATCAGCGACCTTAAGGCTCTGGTAAGCCAGGTGAGGGCGATGAGACACTTTTCAGTTCTCCTCTGTGTGAGACTGCTAGTGAAGATGGTAGCCTCTTTCGAGGCAGTTCCTTATGCACAGTGTCACTCCAGGGCGCTTCAGTGCAACATCCTGGAAGAGTGGAACAGACAATTGCAGACTTCGGATTCCTGCATATCCTTATCTCCCAGGGCACGATGGAGTCTCGCCTGGTGGTTAGTAAACCAGAATCTGTCTCAGGGCAGATCTTTGCTTCCAGTATCTTGGAAGATTGTGACCACAGATGCCAGTCTTGTAGGCTGGGGCGTGGTCATGGGCGACTCCACAGTCCAGGGGAGATGGTCCTTGGTGGAGCAGAGATTGGCCATAAACCTCCTAGAGCTAAGAGCTATTCGGCTAGCTTTGAGGGATTGGACATCCAGGTTGCAGGGCTACCTGATAAGGGTACATGCTGACAAGACCACGGCAGTGGCAAGTTTGCAAGACTCTCTGCAGTTCACATCCCAGGCGTGGGAAAATTGGAAGGCGGACTTCTCAGCCACCAACAGATACACCCGGGAGAGTGGTCAATACAGCCCGAAGTGTTTTGGGAAATTTGCCTGCGCTGGGGGATGCCAGAGGTTGATCTATTGGCATCCTGATTCAACAACAAAGTCCAGCTGTTTGTGTCCCGAACAGGGGATTCTTGTGCTATAGGAGTAGGGGCTCTGTTGATTCCATGAGCCCAGTTTTCCTTAAAGCGGTAGTAAACCCGCTGACAAAAAAAAAATTTAAAAAAATCCTGCAAGACAATCGCATAATATGTTAGTATGCATCGCATGCTAACATATTATGAAATACTTACCTTAGAACGAGGCCCCCGATGCCCGAGTCGGTCAGCGCTAAGGACGCTGACATGTTTGTCCTCTTCTGTCTTCCGGGTACGCGGCTCCGGCGCTGTGAGTGGCCGGAGCCGCGTGACGTCACTCCCGCGGCTCCGGCCACATGCGCGCGGGAGCTCTTCGCTCCGGCAGCCAGCTCTGAGTTGCTGGCCACCTCGTCCGGATCGTCAGAGCGCATGCGCCGCTAATGTCAGCGGCTGCATGCAGGGCGAATATCTCCAGAACCATGCAGGTTTAGAAGATATTCTTTTTACCTACAGGTAAGCCTTATTATAGGCTTACCTGTAGGTAAAAATAGCTTTTAGGGTTTACTACCACTTTAATTTATGCCTTTCCCCCAATCTCTCTGCTACAGCATCCCTTGCGCAAAATTCGGGAGGAGGGGGTGACAGTCATTCTGGTGGCGCCAGATTGGGCCAGGAGGCCTTGCAACCCAGAGATAATGAGGTTAATGGTGGACGGTCCTTGGCAGCTTCCGGTCCGATCCAATCTACTCTCTAAGGGTCCTATATTCCACCCGAATTTATGTGCGCTAAGGTGACGGCATGGCGATTGAAGCCACGGCATTGAAAGATTGAGGTTTTTGGGCCCTGTGTTATCTACAATGGTAAATGCTAAAAAGCTAGTCATCAGGAAGATTTATCACAGGGTCTGGAAGGCTCACATTGCGTGGTATGAGGCCAGGAAATGGCAACCCTGCAAGTATGTAATTGGTAAAATGCTAGCCTTTCTTCAAGCAGGAGTAGACTTGAACCTGGTTTTGACTACAATCAAAGGACAGGTTTCTGCCTTGTCCCTTTTTTTTGGAAACCTTTGACTTCTGGCTCCTTGATCAGGACCTTTCTTCAAGGGGTAACTCATCTGTTACCACCTGTTAGATTACCTCCCTGTCCATGGGATTGAATCTGGTTTTGTCAAAGGACAAGTTTCTGCCTTGTCCATATAGCTCCAGAGGCCTTGGCTTCTCACTCCTTGATGAGGACTTGTCTACAAGGGGTAACTCAGCTGTTACCTCCAGTTAGATTGCCTCCCTGTCCAGGGGATTTGAATTTGGTCTTTTTGACTAGGAAACTAGTCTTTCTCTTTGCCATCACCCCAGCCAGAGGGGTCTCAGAGTTGGCAGCTCTTTCTTGTAAAGAGCCAGACTTGAGATTGCACCAGGATAAGGTGGTGTTGCGGCCTCTTCCATCCTTCCTACCAAAGGTAGTGACGGCCTTTTATCTCAATGAAGATATTATGTTACCTTCTTTTTATTCTCAGCCCTCCTCACCAGAGGATAGACCATTGCACTCTCTACAGGTGGTGCATGCTGCTAAGATCTATCTGAAGAGATCTACAGACATCAGTAGGACTGATGCCTTTTTTTGTTGCCTGAAGGCCCTAGGAAGGGTCGGGCGGCATCCAAGGCAGCTGTTTTCACTGTGGATTAGCCAGCTGATTACTCAAATTTATGGTAAAAGGGGGAGAGCTCCCCCATTCAGGGTGAGAGCTCTTTCCACCAGGAGATAGGGACCTCCTGGGCTTCTGCCACCAGACGTCGGTGGCACAGATTATGAGGCCGCTACATGGTCCTCGGTACATACATTCACAAGATTCTATCAGGTGGATATTAGAACAGCGGAGGATTCAGTTTTTTGGCCACAGCATATTAAGGGCTGTGGTTTAATTGGAATTGTGTCTCACTCCCCTCAGGCATTGCTCTGGGATGTCCCAGTATGTATAGAATATATAGCCTGCTCCGTCCCGTGATGTTCGAGAAAGAAAATTGGATTTTTATACATACTTACCTGTAAAATCCATTTCTTTTGAAGGACATCATGGGACACAGAGGTCCCTCCCCTCTCTGTCTGGTGGAGTTCATTGCATGCTACAAAACTGAAGTGCTCCCAGTGTGGGATGGGTTATGTAGAAGGGGGAACTTCCTGTTTGTTTTTTATTGATTACCAGTGTCCATTCACCTATAGGTGGCATATAACACAGTATGTATAGAATATATAGCCTGCTCTGTGTCCCGTGATGTCTTTTTCGAAAAAAATGTTTTTTACAGGTAAGTATGTATAAAAAATTCAATTTTTCCTGGATGTGCCCATATTTAAAACCCACAATCAAAGGGTTGCATCGAATCTGTGCAGCCAGGGTCTCTATGGCAATGGCAAATAGTAGAGGGGATAAGGGACAGCCCTGCCGGGTTCCTCTGTGTAAAGAAAAAGGAGCCGAAACCCGCCCCGCCTCTCTAATTACTGCCTTTGGGGAATTATAAAGTAATTGAACCCACGGTAGGAAAATGGGTCTGAACCCAAACTTTTGCATAGTGACCCAAAGGTTTTGCCACTCAATACTATCGAAAGCCTTGTGGGCATCCAGCGATGGTAATGCTCTATCCCCAGAGTTGTCAGCCTGGGATTGTATATTGAGGAACAACCTACGTAAATTGTCTGTTGACCTATCAGGTATGAAACCCGATTGATCTGGGTGTATTATGGACTGTATTACCTTATTAACCACTTCCTTACTGGGCACTTAAACCCCCCTCCTGCCCAGACCAATTTTCAGGTTTCAGCGCTGTCGCATTTTGAATGACAATTGCGCGGTCGTGCAACGTTGTACCCAAATAAAATTGATGTCCTTTTTCCCCCACAAATAGAGCTTTCTTTTGGTGGTATTTGATCACCTCTGCGGTTTTTATTTTTTGCGCTATGAGCAAAACCAAGAGCGACAATTTTGAAAAAAGAACAATATTTTTTACTTTTTGCTCTAATAAATATCCCAAAATAAAAAAAAAAAAAAAAAAATTATTTATTGGGTTTGGCCGATTTATATTCTTCTACATATTTTTGGTAAAAAAAATCGCAAACAGCGTTTATTGATTGGTTTGCGCAAAAGTTATCGCGTCTACAAACTATGGGAATTGATTTATGGCGTTTTTATTATTATTATTTTTTTTACTAGTAATGGCGGCGATCTGCGATTTTTATCGGGACTTTGATATCCGGGCGGACATGTCGGTCATTTTTGACACTTTTTTGGGACCAATGACATTTATTCAGCGATCAGAAATTTAAATGTCCACTGATTACTGTATAAATGTCATTGGCAGTGAAGGGGTTAACCAGCAGGGGGCAGTGAAGGGGTTAACAATGTTCCCTGGGTGTGTTCTAACTGTGGGGGGGGATGGGCTGGTCGGGACAGAACAGATCTAACTGATCCCAGTGACAGGGATCAGTAGATCTGTTTGTCCCCTGTCACAGAACGGGGAACCGCCGTGTTTACATCGGCGGTTCCCTGTTCTACTGCTCTGTAAGGCGATCGCGGGTCAGGAGCGGACATCGAGTCCGCCCGACCCGCGGGCACGCCCACGCAGCGTGCGGCGGCGGCGCGCGCGTGCCGCCGCCGCCCAGTGCGCGCAGGGGGCGTGTAAAGGGGCGGATGTCCATGGACGTCCACCCGGATTTTCAGGTCCGCGCTGTTGACGTCTTTTGTCAATAGCGCGGACCTGTAAAGGTTAAAGAGGAAGCAAACCCCATCATATTTTACCCTGGAATGTAAAAGCATAATGGGCTAATATGCATCGCATATTAGCCCATTATGTGCTACTTACCTGTATTGGAAGCCAGCGATGTCCCCACTCCAGGCCGCATCCATCTTCTGCCCCTCTTCCTTCCGGGGCCGCGTTCTCCGGCTCTGTGACTGGCTGGAGTCGCGGGAGCCGCCAGTCACGGCACGGACACAGTTAACGAACGGCACGGAGGCCGTTTCTTCACTGCGCATGTGCCCGGGGACGTAGGCACATCGCAGTACACTGCACATCTGAACCGTGCAGGTTTTGGAGATATGCAGGGCACCTACAGGTAAGCCTTATTATGGGCTTACCTGTAGGTTAAAGTGGTTGTCACGGGTTGACAACCACTTTAAGTCTTAACGCTAGGACTTTCGCCAAAATTTTGATATCCGTCTGCAAAAGAGAAATAGGCCTATACGAGCTCGGATCAAAAGGATCCTTCCCTGGTTTGAGTAATAATACGATGTTGGCCTGTGTCATAGAGACAGGAAGGCCCTGGGAATCCCTAGCTGCATTAAATGTTTTAAGAATACAATAACAAAGAGAAGGCGCCTCTAAATGCAGAAAGTTTTATTACAGTAAAAATGCACAGGTAGATTTACACTCACAGATTCAGAGTCTTAGGGGAGCATGTCCGCACTTTTGTCTGCGGATAGACATATGTAGATAGCAGTGTCTTATTTCCTGCGGGTCCCTGTGTGCTGGTCATCCGTGGGAAGGCAATCCATCGGTTGGGGCGACCGCCTGCGGTCGTATCTGTAAGGTAATGTTTTAAGAAGCTGTGGAAATATATTATCACCATATTGTTTATATACCTTAATCGGGATACCGTCATTCCCTGGGGCCTTACAATTAGGGGAGGAGTTTACCGCCAGGTGAATCTTTTCTATTGTTATAGGGGAGTCCAATGCATTGCTTTGCTCAGCAGATAAGCTAGGAAGATCAGTCCCTTGTAGGTATTCCTGCAACTTGTGGTGCACCGAATGGAAATTTTGGTGCCGAAACCGATACCGAAAATGGATGCACTAGGCCGAAAACCGATACCGAAAATGACAGTTTTTAAAAAATATTTATATTTTTTATATGTAGTTGTATTATATTCCACTTTTAATTAATATCATCAATTTAAATTATTATGAATTTATTGTTGGCCATTATTGGCACTTTTAGGGCCGGTTCACACTTGAGCGGCGCGACTTGCCAGGGCGAAGCAAGTCGCCCCGCTCGAGGCCATCTCAATGCGGCTTGTGAGGAGACTTCTATCATAGAAGTCAATGCAAGCCGCGCTGAGATCGCCCTGAAAATAGTGCAGGAACTATTTTTCTAAGTCAGAGCAAAGCGATTCGCTCCTATTAGAACGGTTCCATTGCACAGCATTGAGACGACTTGTCAGGCGACTTGGTCGCCTAGATGTGAACAGGCCGCGAAGTCGCGCCGCTCAAGTGTGAACCGAGCGGCGGTGGTGTCTAGGATCAGCCCTGAATGTCCGTGCCTGCTAGCTCGATCTTGCGCTGTGTCACAGAGCTGGATTAAATCGCTGGGAAGCTCTGTAACAATGTCCTTCCTAGACAGCCTCCTCTGACACATGGCACAATGATTCCTGGCATTGGATCATTGTGCCGTCCATCACAAGAGGCTGCCTAGGAGGCGGGACATTGTTACAGAGGTGGCCAGTGATTTAATCCAGCGTGAGATTGCGAGGAGGGAGGGGAGGACTCTGCCAGGATGACACAAGTGCGGCACCCGGCAGGGTGGGGCGACCCTGCGTGACCCTGCCCCTTTTTCGGCTTCATTATCTGCATTTTTTTTTCTTTCGGCCACTTGCCGAAAATGTAATTTTCGGCCGCCGAAATTTCGGTGCATCCCTACCTGCAACGCCTCTAGAGAATAGTCCTGTTTAGAGCGATAGAGATCTGAATAAAGGTCTACCAGTACTTGCATAAAATCCTGAGGTGTATTTATCGTCTTTCCATCTATGGTGTGTAAGGCCCTGTCTGCTCTCCTTCTTCATAATAGGCCAACTTCTGAAAGAATCGTTTCCTATCGGCCTTGGAGGAGTCCAAGCGGTTAACCACATCTTGGGCTGCAATCCAGGCTTCCCTAGAGTCCTCTGATGAGTTATTAATATATTCTGCCTCAAATTGTTTCACCATTATAACCGCCTGTTCCCTCTGTGCGGTGCTATCCTTTGTAATTGCATTAATCTCATTAATGAATATACCCACAGAAATGCCTTAAATGCATCCCAAACATTGCAATGAACTATGGAATTCTCGTGTATCTGCCAGTACCCCAGTATCTCTTGTGTTATCTTCTCATGTGAAGTAATCAAGTTCAGCCAGAAGGCGCTAAGCTTCCATGGGGCTCTCGGTAGGGTATTGTCAGGTTTGGCATTCAGGTAGACTATGAGTGGGGAATGGCAAGAAATTTCTCTGACCATATATTTTATATCCTCTATAATTGGGAGTATTGAAGGTGTACATAAACACAGATCAATACGGGAAAGAGACCCATGGGTCTTGGAGAAACATGAAAATTATTTTTGGTCGCCAGGGGTCTATCCAGTCCACTTCCCCTATACATTTTTGTAAGGCAGACCCAATGCGGTGTGGTCCCCTTGTGGGGACAGAATGTTTGTCAAGTACAGGATCTAGCACACCATTAAGGTCCCCCACCAAAATCTGAGGAACGCTAAGGTAGCCCAGTTGGTAGGACAGTACCTCTCTCAATATAGCAGCATTAAACGGAGGGGGAATATATACAACAACCAATATACATGTTAACTGGAAAATTTTACATAGTAGGAACACATAGCTTCCCTCCGAGTCAATCACGTTATCTACCAGATGAAAGTCCAATGCCCGGTGTATCAGTACACTCACCCCCCTTGAATAGGAGATGTGAGTCGAATGATATGCCCACCCCACCCATGCAAATTGTACACAGGACATAGTGTGAGGTGGGTTTCCTGCAATGCGCAGACCGCGGGTAGGTGTTTCCAGAGAGCGGTGGACACCATAGTGCGTTTAAGGGGATCATTGATGCCTCTTATATTCCAGGAGACTATAGGAGCAGTAGCCATCTTGAGTCTATATTACTGCATTGATCATATGGATGTTCACCCCAGTTCCCATAAGGCATTAGAAGAATTAAAAGCATTCTATCTGGGCTCAAAGGAGCATAGGACATTGTAAATACTTTGTTACAACACAGTAGCCAATGCCCCATATCCAATCTTGCAAGACAGCCATGGTTATGTAAATAAGTGCATAGATCACTGAAATCAAAGCAATTGCATGAGTCAGCTAGAAATAGATATATAGCAGGGTTAGTATTGTCTTAGTTATCATTCCTGTTAGCAATAAGGGGAGTTACCCCTCGTAGAGTTGACCCCAGGAGACTGCATAGGAACAGGAGAGGGTCCCGTGCCTGTAAGAGCTTGTAAGGCACCAAACAAAAGAACATAAACAGAAGCAAACTAAACACTTGGTTGTATGTTCTCACCCCTCTCGGTCCCTGCTCAACAGAGCAGGAAGAGGCAGTCAAAACAGCCAATAACTTGTAATCCAACAGTGGTCTAGTTACTCAAGGTCGATCCACTTTGCAATTAAACTAGGATATGTTTCTCCTGATCATGTATGTAGACTGATAAATAACGTTACAGCCGTACCTTTTAGTGTACACTGTGTAGGTAAAAGATGCTCCAGTCTGTCGGTCAATCCTCTACTGCAGGCCGTTCTAGTGGACGGTCACTCGCTCATTGGCTTCCAACCAAGCTGATGCCTCTGCGGGTGCTTCAAAGAAGTGAGCTTGGCCCCTAGCAATTATCCGAAGTTTAGCTGGGTACAACATGGCGTAGTTGGCTTGAAGATGCTGTAACCGTGTCTTTACTTTCCCGAATTTTGCTCTGCGGCGTTGTACTTCCACCGAAAAGTTGGGGTAGTAAGGTATTCTAACCCCGTTGTACTGTATATCTGTAAGGAAACAACTGTGGCCTCTGGAATGCCTGTGCACGGGCGCACGTAGCGTGTGCGCCGGCATTGGAGCCAAAACATCCATTTAAGCAGACAGCACCCTGCAACCATTGATGTCCGTTCTACAGCGTTCCTGTATCCTGCAACCCCAGTGTTTACTCTTGTGAGACTTCCTGTACCTGTGACCCCGGCTTCCCTTGGACTTTTTGATATTTGCCTGCACTGACCCCGGCCTGCCTATGACTACTCTTTTGCCTTGCTCCCTTGTACCTCTGTTGCCTGCACGTTGCCGACCCTGCTTGTACCCGACTATCCGCCTGCCTGACCCATCTGTACCGCACTGCCAGCCTGTTACCGACACGGCCTGCATCACCATCCTTCTTTCTGCATGAGCTTTCAGTGGACCTTCACCGACCACCAGTGACCAAGTCCAGCCCTCGTGCCCCCCTGTGCTCCAGAGCTTCCTGTCTACACTACCAGGTGTTCTCGAACCAGACATCTTGCCT
>BLSH010320406.1:570545-581208 GCA_018402905.1 Glandirana rugosa | reverse complement strand
ATGTGTTGTGCCCAGTTTTCATTTAAGTGATCCCATTGTATTTTTTCCTTCTATCGCTAATATACCTAAAAGGTTTTATCTCCTTCCTTAATAGACTTAGCAATTTCCTCCTCTTTCTGTGCTTTTGCAGCACCGATAATGTGTTTGGCCTCCTTTTGTCTATTTTTATACTCCTCTCTGTCAGCTGCACCTCCTGTTTCCTTGAATCTTCTATATGCCATTTGTTTCCCCTTTACTATCCTACTTACCTCTTTGGTGAACCATATTGGTTTTTTCTTCCGTTTATTCTTACTAACTTGCCTGACATATAACCTAGTTGCCTCCAAGATTACTTACTCCTGTCATTTTACTCCAACCTTTCAGTTCATTTTTTAGAAATTTCCCCACTTCATATGTAATCTCCTGTCACATTCAAACCACATCACTGTTGGCTCCATATTTGGCTGCAGTGCAATACATGCATCGGTATTAGACAATTGCTTCCATTTTGGCATCGCAAATTAGATACATTTACAGATAAAGACATCAAATACATGTTACATTTTTATTGGATGCAACAATAAGATCCAGTATTGTTTTCCTTATTTGAGTGAGATTTGATTGACATAGTTTCATATTGATTGAAAAATGACAACTATTTTGTTAACTTCTAGATTGGTCAAGATTTAGAAAATGTCTGCACTCTACTCTGGAATCCATATAAAACTGAAAAATGCCAAAATTCCATGGGAAGACAAAATAAAACTAGCTCATTTTGCTTGGATTTCTCATCAGTGTTTTCTCCCAAATAAGGAACAGGTAACTGCAAGTATTACCAACAAAACTGATAAGCCTTTTTAACTTGCTTTGTATGTCTATAGCCTTGATTTATGCTGTTTGCCACAACTCTTTTTGTATGTAAAAATTGATGCATTTCAGTTTAGGGGTAGAGCATATATAGTTGTGTTTTTTGGATCTACTGTATGTAGTACTAGTATTAACCTGAGAAAAGGCAAAATGTGTTTTTGGCAAAAAAAAGGCAAAAAATATTTGAAACCTTTAAATACTGTATAACTATGGCCAGGAGATGGACATTAAAATATTTATATATTTTTAACAAGCAGTAAATGGAGCTTATGAGCCTTTAGTGCCCTCTGTAGCTGCAGGTATTGTGGAGTAATTCTCAGATTACACAGCTGGGGAACATCTCAGGTCCCCCCTACCAACAGTGACAAAGCAGCCTTCCTGCCTATAATGTAAAGTTGAAGCTTGCAAAAAAAATGTTAAAAAAAGATTAAAAAAATGAACTTTAAGGCCCCTTTCACACTGTAGGACTGATCAGGTCTGCCTGTCAGTTTTCAGGCGGACCCAATCGGACCATCCATAGCTCTCCATGGAGCGGCACGTGTCAGTGGACATGTGTCTGCTGTCACCCGCCAGCACCCGATCCAGTCCGCTAAAAACAGATGAATGGGGATATGTTCCCTATCCATCCATTTCCATCCGACTGCCCCATCGAGAAGAGCGGCCCGTATCCGCTCTGCGGAGTGGACACGGACCTGTCACCTGCCTGCTCAGCAGGGATCAGCGGACAGATCCCTCGCTGAGCAGGCTGACCCACTTGGTGGAGTCTGCCTTATCTTCAAGGGTCCTAAATGATAAGTTAACCTTTCATAATATGTTACACCCATATTCAGGGTGTAGCATGTTATGAAAGGACCACCCCACACTGTAATAGCTAGCAGGTGATCTCCTCTCCCTGCCTGCTGTCAAAATTTATAAAAAAAAAAAAATCAGCTGTGTCACTCATTCACAGTCCTCTGTGAATGGAAAACCACTATTCCCGACAGCCTTAGCGACTGTTGGATTGTAGTTTTCTATGAACTACCACTACACTGTGAGCGCTGTGGTAGTTCACTGATTCTTTCTGTCAGCGTGTATGGGCTTGCTTGTCCTCCTGTGATTGCGCCTGCTGTGGCGCGTGGAGAGCACACTCTGTGATCGCTGTGTTCTTATGACATAGATCATCATGATCAGCTGTGTGTCCAATCACAGCTGATCATGATGTAAGCACAAGCCGGTTATCGGCATTCCTTTTCTCGCACTGGCAGTGTGATCAGAGGAGAGCCGATGAACGGCTTGTGTGAAAGGGACATCTACACTAATAATCAGGGCACTGCAAGGCTTCACTGCCGAGTTCCCTTACCGGCAATGGCGATGGCAGCACCCGACAGCTGATGGAAACATCATCTGTGGTGTCGACATCACTAGATTTCAGGACAAGTAAGTTTCCTGATATTAAAAGTCAGCAGCTACAGTATATGTAGCTGCTGACTTTTAATTTTTGGAGGGGGAGGCCTGAACACCGCTTTAAGTAGAACCTACACCCAGATTGCTGTCAGATTAGCACACCAGTATTAGGCAGCCCCCGGTTTTGATACCTGTCCTATTTGGAACACACAACACTGTGCAATGGTCTAATGGGTAAACTGAGAAAACTACTATTCACACACCCTGCTCCCATGTAAACATTTTGTTCTGATATATGTGCCATGTACTTGTCTGTGCGAAGGTACATTTTAGTGTGCTAAACAGTGGTATTATGCAGTATATCCTATATTATAATTTTTACAGGTCTTACTTGACTGGGTCTGCCATGCTTTGATTGGATTTCATACCAAAAAACTGAATCTGGAAGGAGATGTTCAGCAGAAACTCTGGTCTTTTCTGGACAGCATTTTACGCAGTAAAAGGTTGGAATGTCTAATAAAAGAGGGAAAGTGTGTGAAGATTCGGTTTGCCATTGCACAGGTATGTAAGGAACAAATGAGACTTTGACAATGTCTACGTTTATTGGCTAAATAGTGGACACTGCTGGCCAGCAATACCATTAATCACATAAGGAAAAAGTATAGTTACCCACAGAAATTACTAATCATATATTTAATTTACTGGTTTATATAACACTGACATATTCCACAGTGGATTACAAGAAATACCGAGTGATTCTGATTAGTATGTACTCTTGAGAGAGATTACAGTACAATTTCATTAAAACAATCATATATACATGTACTAATGCAAATTTTTGGACCAATTTATGGGCCTTGCTTTGTGCACTAGTCCAAATCATTTGGTGGAGGGGGGATTATGTGTGGGGTTGTTTTTCAGGGCTTGGGCTTGGCCCCTTCGTTCCAGTGAAGGGGATCTCTTAAGGCGTTAGAATACCAAGACATTTTGCACAATTTCATGCTCCCAACTTTGTGGGAACAGTTTGCGGATGGCCCCTTCCTGTTCCAACATGACTACGCATCCGTGCACAAACAAGGTCCATAAAGACATAGATGAGCGAGTTTGGGGTGGAGGAACTTGACTAGCTTGCACAGAGTCCTGACCTCAACCTGATAGAACATCTTTGGGATGAATTGGAGCAGAGATTGTGTGCCAGGACTTCTCGCCTAGATCAGTGCCTGAACTCAAAAATGCGTTTCTGGAAGAATGGTCAAACATTCCCATAGCCATACTTCTAAACTTTGTGGGACAGCCTTCCCAGAAGAGTTGAAGCTTTTGTAGCTTCCAAAGGGTGTGCCAACTCCATATTGAACCCTATGGACTAAGGCTGGGATGCCATTAAAGTTCATGTGTGTGTAAAGGCAGGTGTCCCAATAGTTTTGGTAATATAGTGTATATGTATTATGAGTTGCAGCGCATCACAGCACATGTGTTAAAGAAACATTGTCATTTTGCGTGTTTAAGCCTCCTGACCCTCTGATACTTGCTTTTACAGCAATCCCCCACCATTCCTACCTTTAGCTTAGCCAGTGCAACATATCCACTGCTTTCAAGTATAGGGGAGCACATAACCTTTTCCCATATGATAATCCTCCGGTCTAGTGATCAACCACTAGGCCCAAACACTGTCCGATGAGAGAGAGGGTGACATCCTGATTCCAGATGGACACACAGGCATCATCCGATGCCGAGTCTTTTACATTACATTAATCAGGTCAAAAAAAAGACATCTAGTTCAACCATAAAAGAAAAAAATAAAAATAAATATATATATATATATCAATCATACAATCATAGTTACATAGTTGAAAAAAGACACAAGGCCATCTAGTTCAACCAATACCAATTCCACCCAGGACAGGGCCTCTGTGAACAGAGGGGATTCCCTTTCTGGGAAATGAAGCAGTAATCTAAGCAGAGGATCTGCTGTAAGCAGCATATAACATCAACCATACGTAAATAGATGCACACCAGTATAAAAATAATACAGGCGTTTTAAAAGATGGGATTAAAGGAAAGCCCCACCCAAAAGGGGGAGCTCACTGGTTTAGACAGGTACCCACTCAATATAGTTAGCCAGGTTGAAAAAAGACACAAGTCCATCTAGTTCAACCAATAAAAAAAATATATATATATTTCTCTTTCGTTCATTGACGGATGCAGCAGCTCTTCATGACATATGGGGTTATCCACCTTATCACTAGGAGTGGACTAGGCAGAACACAGTTCAGCTAAAAGCAGACACAGACCCTCCCAGGGGCCTGTCCTCACTTGGTATAACCCCTCCACTCTGCTAAGCACACTTTTTTCTGCCTAGTGCAAGTTCCCGTGTTCCCTGTTTTTTTCTTTTTTAAGAATTTTTGCTTCTGATGAAGACTTCAATCAAGTAGCCGGCTGGGTGACAGGCTGGATATCCTAGATCCAGGTAGTCTCCCCAGCGCAGCCAACGTACGCGAGCCGACCTTAGCTACGCGCTGGGTCGGCCGCGTCAGGCCCGGTTCCATGCGGGGTGGCCTGTGGGTTAAACGTCCCACTGGCGCACTTCTGACCGGGTGTCGGGCCTGGGTCACGGGTGTTGCTTTGGCCGGCAGCTCCCCCCAGAGTAGCGGGTGTGGCAGGTCTGTCTCGGGTGGGATACCCGCTCCGCCCGTCAGGATGGGTAAGTACGCCCCCGCTCCCTTTGGGGTGCGGGGGGCAGGCGGGTTCCCCCTGGGGTATTAGGCTGGCGGGCTGGTTTTCCCCTCCCCCCCTTTTTTTTCACCCCCCACCCCACCCTCCCGGTGCTGCACTACCGCTGTTCTTTCTCCCCCCCACTCCCTCGGGGGGTTCCCTGGGACGTGGAGGCCCTTAGTGGCGCCCCTTACCTTTAGGCTGTGCTGGCCGCATGGCGGCCGGTTTGGTCGGTAGCCGGCGTCATTTTGCGGTAGTCCGGACGCCATTTTCCGGTAGTCCGCACGCCATTTTCCTGTAGTCGGCCGCATGTTCAGCTTCTATTGCTGATCATGGCCGCCATTTTGTTGTGGCTGGCCGTGTGTTTTGGCCTCTAGGGTGCATGGCGGCCATCTTGCGGTGGCCCATGCATTCAGTCCGACCTGTATGTGTGTGGGGGTGGCCTTTTGGCGCTGGTTTACCCCCCGCACAGTAGCTGATACTGTCCCTGCATGGGTTGGGGGACTGTTTGGTGTGCACAGGCCTGCTATGGCAGCGGCACGTGCAGGGAGAAGGCAGCATGCAGCGGTGAGCAGCAGCAGGGGCAGGCACGGCTCCTTTCAGAAGCAGGGAGCAGGCAGGTGTTGAGTCCCCCCCCCCGGGGTTACCCTCCTGTGGAAGTCCTGCGCAGTCTTGGGGTGGGGGGTGCCTGGTCTCCTGGTACTACAGGTCCCAGTTTGAGGGCCATGTTACCAGAGTGGGTTACAATGGCAGCCAATGTAGGTGCCTCCCCACTTGACCCCTCCGTGGCGATTGGGGACTGTGAGGCGGTCCTGGGTTTCCTGGGCGGGGTTGCGGGCGTATGGCAGACCGTACCCCCTTCCTGCCTCTGGGAAGGGTCGGACCCTGACGGGGCCCCTCTATGACGGGGACCCCCCTTGCAATATCGGATGGTGTGCTTCCGGTTTCCCCGAATAGTTTGGAGGAGTAGGCAGAGGTTACTGTGGCACACGGGAAGGCACCAGTCAGTGCCCTGATCACATCGGTGTAAGCCGTGGGTTAAAGGGTAGCAACTCGTTCTACCATCGCAGATGTCCTGTGTTCTCAGACATGTTACTTCATGTAGCGGGAAGCCCTGTAGCACCGATCTGCCCGGCAGCGGCCCCCTTCTCCCACTGTCGGGGGCCACGAGCTCCCTGTTTGGGGGATACGGCTGGACCCTTGAAGGGAGGGGCCGTCCCCGTTGGGCCGCATAGCCTGGCCCGTGTGGCTGTGGGTCCCCCAGGTGTCTTACCTGGAGTGGAGCTGCGGGGACTGGGAGCGGTCTCAGTCCCCTTTTTCTGTACATGGCTGCCCGTGGTTGAATCCACTACGTCTCGCCTGATCGTGGCTCCCACGATCTCGGGGGGTGGCACTCCGTCCTTAGGCCACGGCTGACAGGAGCTCCGAGTCTGCCACCAGATCTGGGTTGTTCTGGCAGGGTCAGCTATCGGCCTGTATTGGCTTCCACTCGGGTGTGGTAAATGCCCTCTGAACGGGCTGAGCTTTCGCACCGCTAAGCCGGGGCTCCTCCTGCATGTGTGGGGCGCGCTGACCGGCCCCTTCAGGGCTTAGATATTTGTGCCCTGGACGCGGCCCCCCTGCTACCTTGTTGACTAGGTCTTCGGTAGGGTCCTGTCTTTTAGGAAGGCCCTGGCGGTCTTGCCTTTTCAGGTAGGCGGCTCATGGAGCCACTTTGGATGGTGAAGATCCTACAGTGAGGAAGAGCTTTTGTCTTCCGCTAGGAGGTAGGAAGCCCCGTTGCTTGGGTCACTCCTTTGCGGCCCAGAAGAGGCCTTTTTTCCTTCGTTCCTCCCGCCCATCGGGCTAGGGCTCCCAGCCCGTTCAGGATCCCACAGGTGGGCGGAAGTGTCCCTGGCAGCATAGGAGCGACAAGCCAGGAGACAAGTCCGTCTCAGTGTGAAGGGTTGCCCCCACCCATGATTTGGGTGTGGGGACGCCTGCGGTCGGTGACCTGTCTAAATTTCGGACAGATGGGTGCTCGGGGTGATTTTGTCTGGGTACAAGATGGGTCTTCGTTCCCGTCCTCTGGGCAGGTTTTTTGCCCCATGTATGCGGCTCCTCCCGGGCAGGCCACAGGCCTGGCTGGGAACCAGCTTCGTCAAGGGGTATATACCCCTGTCCCGTCCCCGGGACATCCCTGGGTTTACTCCGTCTGGTTTGTGGTCGGAGAAGAACGGGGCCTGGCCGGTATTGGCCCAGTGGCCCTCCACTGGCGTGTACGTGTACAAAGGTTCGAGATGGCGTCTGGCCACCATGATGGCACCAGGGAGTTTTTCCTGGCTTATCTTGACATGGCAGATTGCTGTATGTGCCCTGCACCAGCGTTCCTGCGCTTTGGCGGTTGGGGAGCATCACTACCAGGTCGTGGCTCTCCCGTTTACCTGGCTTCTGTGCATCGGGTCTTCACCAGCTTGATGGCCCCTGTTCTGGCCCTATTGAGGCTGAGGGGCATCACGGTGGATCTGGCCGACCTGCTCTGGCAAGCGGAGTTGGTTCCAGCCCTGCAGGTGCACGCTGTGGGAGTCTGGCTGGGTACTTCTCCTACACTTGGTATTGGCTTCGTCACGCTGTTTGGAGTTTCTGGGTCTGATCCTAGATACAGTTCGGACGGAGGTTTCTTCTTCCTCCAACCAAGCACAGATGCTTCAGTTGGCGGGTCGGTCCCCGCTGTCCCAGAAGTGGTCCCCCCTGCGGATTGCATGTGGGTTCTGGGGCTTTTGGTGTCCTCCTCTGTGGCGGTCCCGTATGCTCAGTGTCACACTCATGCTCTGCGGTGAAAATGTTCTCTGGATTGGGACAAGTCCCCCCTCATCCCTGGTTCGGTTGATCAGGTTGGACTGCCAGACCAGATCTTCACTACTCTGGTGGTTGAAGGCCCCGGCACTGCATTTGGGGAAGTCGTTTTCTTCCCTGTTTTGGACGGTGGTCGCTACGTATGCCAGTCTGGCTGGCTGGGGGGTACCCAGGGGGTGTTGGCGACCTAGGGTCGCCGTTCCCCGGAGGAGGCTCGTGTCCAGATACACATTCCTGATCTTCGGCCCATCAGGCATTGCCTCTTTCGCTGGTCGGGGAGGCTGTAGGGTCATCCCGTCTGAGTCGGATAAGGCCACGGCCATGGCTTATGGGGATCACCAGGGCGGGACAAGACGCTCGGCTGCTGCTTCGATGGTGGCTCACGTTCTGTGGTGGGCAGATCTTCACGTGCCGGTGACCTCTGCCATTAACATTCCAGGCGTTGAGAATTGGCTAGCGGACTGTCTTAGTCGTCTGAGGTTGGGTACGCCAGACGTGGTCCGGCTGGCGTCCCGGCAGACTCGGAAGGTACAGACCTTCGTGAACAGAGCGAGGGACCCGTTGGCTGACGCGGCGGGTGCCCTCGTGGCTCCGTGGACCCGGTATCAGCTCATCTATGCCTTTTCCCTTCTCAAGCTGCTCCCGTGCCTAATGTGCAGGATAATACCGACCATTCTCGTAGCGCCAGATTGGCCTCAGCATCCCTGATACGCCGAGGTAGTTGGGCGGGCCCTTGCGACTCCCGCTTTACGAGGACCTGTTGTTCCAGGGCCGCATCTTGCATTCTGCTTTACCCTCTCTGGCTTTAACGGCCTGGTTATTGATTCCCAGATATTGGGGGATCAGGGGATCTCCAAATCGGTGTTTCCCACCATGCTTTCGACACACAGGTCCACTTCACGTGTGATATACCACTGCACCTGGAAGACTTACATCGCCTGGTGCGAAGCGGGGGGGTGGTACCCCCATCCCTTTTTGGTGTAAGGTTCTGGCCTTCCTTCAACAAGGCCTCGACCAGAAACTGGCGTTGAGCACTATCTAGGGGCAGGTCTCTGCCCTGGCGATCTTTTCTCAGCGTCCTTTGGCGACGCATTCAGTGATCTGTACTTTTATGCAGGGGGTTCAACATGTCGCCCCTCTTTTTTGTGTTTTTTCTTTAGTAGTTTTGGCCCCCCAGGTGCAGTTGCCTTTGGCGCCATGGGACCCCAGTGCTTCTGAAGCCGCCTTTGGAGAATATCGGGGAAATCTCCCAGCAATGCGGAAGGTTGCCTTCCTGGTGGCGATCACACCCGCTCAGCGGGTGTCTGAGTTGGCGGCTCTGTCTTTTAGGTCCCGTTATCTGGTCCTACGAGGATAAGGCGGTCTTGCGCCCATCACCTTCTTTTTTTGACGAAGGTGGTATCATTTTTCCATGACAATGAGGGCATTGCCCTCCCTTGCGGTGCCCGTGCCCGTCTCACCCTTTGGAGGTTGCTTTGCACTCCCTGGTTGTGGTTAGGGCCTTGCGGGTATACCTGGCGTCCACGGCCTCCTGGGGTCGGACGCGCCCCTTGTCGTGGTGGATGGTCCACACAGGGAATTGGCGGCCTCGTTTGGCCACTTGTTGTCGTCAGATTCGACAGGAGGTGAACCGTACTTTTACTATTAGGGGTCTGGAGCCCCCTTTTTCGGTCACGGTACACTCTACCAGGGCGTTTAGCACTTCCTGGGCTGTCCGACATCAGGCGTCTGTCTCTCGAGTGTGCAAGGTGGCTATTTGGTCCTCTGTGCACTCCCTTTCAAAGTTTTACAACGTTGATGTTTTTAGCATCCTCTGATGCTGCTTTTGACTGCAAGGTTTTGCAGGCGATTTTGTACAGGCACGTCTAGTCTCTCACAAGAGTGTTCTTCTGTTGGGTGAAAATATGTTGTTACGTTGCCCACCCCTTGATTGGACACTGCTTTGGGACGTCCCCATATGTCATGAAGAGCTGCTGCGTCCGTCAATGAACGAAAGAGAAAACTGGATTTTTTGACTTACCGTAAAATCCATTTCTCTGAGTTCATTGACGGATGCAGCACCCACCCCTCTTTTCTTGAGTTTGTACTGCTTGTTACGAACTGAGTGTGCTTAGCAGGGTGGAGGGGTTATACCAAGTGAGGACTGCCCCCTGGGAGGGGCTGTGTCTGCTTTTAGCTGAACTGTGTTCTGCCTAGTCCACTCCTAGGTGGATAACCCCATATGTCATGAAGAGCTGCTGCGTCCGTCAATGAACTCAGAGAAATGGATTTTACGGTAAGTCAAAAAATCCACACATATATATATATATATATATAACATTTTTAGCTGGCTCCTAAATTCAAAGCAATTTGTCAAGCCGTGTGTGTATATGTATATATGTGTATGTGTGTGTGTGTGTGTGTGTGTATATATATATATATATATATATATATATATATACATATACACACACAGTCAGGTCCATAAATATTGGGACATCAGCACAATTCTAATGTTTTTGGCTCTATACACCAATACACCAGTGATGGGTTGTGATGGGTGTTTTCTTCACCAGGTTTGTTTGGGTGGTCTCTCTATCGTTTTTGTAATCCACACCGGTTTAGTTGACAAACCTTGTAGGAATTTTTCTTTCTTACGTGGCCACTCGAGTCGTTGTGATTTTCTCGGTCTTCTGGTGCCTTTTGTTGACACCACCTACTGGCTTCTTAAGAAAGGGACCACTTCTTTTGTGGGTAGTGTTGGGTAGTGACCACATAACCACATATCTCGGTTTTTGTAATCTTAACACGACTACAGGGTTATAAATACCTGGACTGACACACACATATACATATATATATATATATATATATATATATATATATGTGTGTGTGTGTGTGTGTGTGT
>BLSH010320406.1:516096-530230 GCA_018402905.1 Glandirana rugosa | reverse complement strand
GCTTGGGTCTCCATTGGATAGATTGATAGCAGCGGGAGCCATTGGCTGCTGTCTTTCAAATCCAGTGACATGGGAGCAGGGACGAGTTCTGCTGTCTGTGTCAATGGACTTACTTCCTTTCCTCTATCCTGTACTATACTCCAAGATATGGAATTTACTGGTAAGTCAAAATTCCCATTTTTTGCTACCTTTTGTTCTGTTAAACATAAATTTAAAGTCTCTTGCTAAACTGGTTTTATAAGTGTAAAAAAAATACCCGTTGATCGCGTCAAAAAGAGCTGTCCTGTGCAAATTTCCTGTGTTATTTTGAGGATTATAATTACCGTATATACTCGTGTATAAGTCGACCCGTGTATAAGTCGACCCCCCTACTTTTGCCCAAAAAATATGGGAAAACTTATTGACCTGCGTATAAGCCTAGGGTGTGAAATGCAGCAGTCAGAACACAGGGACAGGGAGCCAGAACACAGGGACAGGGAGCCAGAACACAGGGACAGGGAGCCAGAACACAGGGATTTTAGCCAGAACACAGGGATTTTAATGCCGGGACACAGGGATTTTAATGCCAGGACACAGGGATTTTAATGCCAGGACACAGGGATTTTAATGCCAGGACACAGGGATTTTAATGCCAGGACACAGGGATTTTAATGCCAGGACACAGGGATTTTAATGTCAGGACACAGGGATTTTAATGTCAGGACACAGATACTGTAGCCAGAACACATAAGGGATGAGTAAGGTCATTTTGTTTCCCATTAAACAGAGCTGTGCTGCTTCTAAGAGCCGTTCTGTGCTGTGTAAGTGTGATTAAACACATTGGTATGCAAAGAATGCTGAGAGAGCTGCAGCCCTTCATGGAGATCAGCTTGTCCCGCCCACCTGCCGACATCAAGCTGAGAATCTGACACCTCTCTCAGCATTCTTTGCATACCAATGTGTTTTAATCACACTTACACAGCACAGAACGGCTCTTAGAAGCAGCACAGCTCTGTTTAACGTGAAACTACTGATCACCACAGACACTGACTCGGGTATAAGTCGAGGGGGGTCTTTTTGAGCACAAAAAATGGGCTGAAAAACTAGACTTATACCCGAGTATATACGGTAGCCTCTTCTAGCTCCTATCTCAAACTGTGGAATATTGGGTATCTTATGTTGTGGAGATAGGAGTGTGGGGGAATTGAGTAGTTTAGCAAAAGACAACAGGGCAGGGCTGACGAAAAATGCTGTTTTTAGCCCACGATAGGCTGATGAACATGTATTTTCCTCACTATTGTAGCGACTATTTAGAATCATCTGTTTTATATACACTATATAACTGAAAGGTATTTGGTTTATTCAAGTTATTAGCATTGTACAGGTTATTTATGTGAATGTTTCTTATTTTTTAGGTTATGAACGACTTCATTGCTTTATCATCTGTGCAACAAGGCCCTCTAGCTGGCATCACAACCATTTTAAGCTGCTGTCAAACTGTTCTCTCTACTCCTAGCCTTGCTTATGTCTACACAACAAAATATGAATTGATGGTAGACTTATTAACTAAGCTGTGCACATTGGCTTGTCATTACTTGATCATACCATCTGAACAATTACAACTCATCACAATCCAAGTCCTTAAAATCCTTCAATTGTCTTTCACCCAGTATCTACAAGTACAGAGACAGCAAAGTAATCCAAATAGGGTATTTACATATTTAATGGCACATCTTTTTCAGCCATGCTTGCTGTTAAGGAATACTTTGAATGTTCGTGTTTGGAGTAAGGATGATGATAGTCAAGTACGCCATCAACTAATCAAGGACCTCCGCAGTAGCATTGAAACTGCTCTTTGTAGTGCTCTTTTTCAGCCTGAACTTCTGGCTTCATACAAAGAAGAGCTTCTTTCCGAAGGAGACAGGTCAGAGAAGAAAAAGATATCGCCCAAAATATTTCTTACACCTGTATCCTCCATCTTGACAAAACTAGAGGATAGCACTTTCTGTAACCCAGACACCTATGTTTCACTATTCGCCAATTCTGTTTCTCTTGTGTATAAATTGTTTTTGGATGCATATTGCAAAGATGGAAAGGAAATATTCTACTTTCACATGCTTGTCAAGCTGTTTCATTGCCTTAAATCTACTATTCCATTTAGGCAGGAAGACAACGCAACATCTTCGGGTTACTCTACAGGTCTTCTTGCATTAGAACAGCTACTGAACCTAGCCCTCAATCATGACATCTACAATGTTGCTGAAGACCACATAAGGTATAAAGATATTCAGTACCAGTTCTATCGCAAGCTAGCAGAAATGCTGATATGCAACCCCTGCACCTCTTCCCAATCTTGGTTTCGATGCTTAAAACATTTAATCTTATTAAATCACATGATCATTGAACCAGACCTTGATGACCTATTATCATGTGCATGGATTGATGCAGAGATTTCCGATCTGCGCATTAGGAGAGCACAGGAAGCTTTACTTTTAAGCCTTTTCCAGACCTATACTAAGCTTCGGCAGTTCCCAAAACTGTTTCAGGAAGTTGTGATATTGATATGCCGTCCTGCAGCTGATGAGTTAAGACAGCCGATTCTTACTTCTGGTCTGAGTGAGAAACTTTCAGATTTTCTTATTCAGCTTCCACCTAATCAGATTTTGGATGTGTGGGCCACTATTTTGGAAAAGTGTGGTTGTGATATCCTTCCAGATATTAAAGATGACCCAGATGTTTGTTTGAAAATGGCCTCTCTCAGCTCTCTTTTGCATTGCTTGTTGTTTAACATGAAGAGTTTGGACAATTATACTCCAACGCCTGTTCTAGCAAGGTTCAATGATCTCATGAAACAAATGATGGATAAGCTGATATTGCCTTCTCTAACTCTTATTCAGGAGACTAGTGTAAACACCTGGCTTCCCAGACTCTGTGATGCTGTCCTTTTGCTTCTCTGTACATGGATAGAAGTAAATACTGTGACTAAACTGAATTGCAATAAATATGTTTCTCAGATAAGAGAACTGCCCCTTCTTTTGGAATCGTCTATTGAAGGGTGGGATTTTTCATTGTTCTGTGGAGATAAAGATTGTTGGAGCAAAATCTATAAACATTGCACTCAATCAAATCCAGTTAGCATGTTTTATCTGGAGCTGCTTTCTATTCAGAAAATGAAACATATTCTCATGCATTATGCCTCCCCAACTGAATCCATGCAACTTACTCTTCAGAATGCTGCATTTCTAATTATTCATCCTGTTAGTGATCTTAAGGTGCCGAAACATCACAAACCTTGGAGTGGAAATGCTAACTTAGTTGATACAAGTTCTTTCCATGTGGCTCACTGGCACCTCATTGCATCAAACCTTCTAATTATCCTTCCATATATTTCATTGCCAAATATCTACAATATAGCAGACTTTCTGCTGGAAACCATGCCACCTACACAGTACACAAAAGATCAAACTGATAAAGAAAGTTCAGTTTCGTTTGAGGATATTTCATTGGCTTTACTGAAAAGTGATCATTTTTCTGAGCTACCTGTATTGCAATGTGCATTTATAACCAGCATTATTAACAAATGTGCCATGGCGTTAAAAGAGAAAAATGTTTTAAATGTTATTTGTGATCTTCTCTCTGCTAAAGACTTATACTGGCATGAAGATTTTCTTTCATCCTACAGTAAAGGAACCAAAATATGTGCCAGTGATGTAGTGGATGGATTAAATTCTACAGTCTCTGCGTGTATAACAAATTTAGAGGTTGTTGTACAGTGTATATTATCATTGGCTAATGAAACTAAATTTGTTGAATTATGTGATTCTGAGATAAACCATATAACCAATATTATAGAATTTATTTCTGCATTAAAATCTGACAGCCTGACACCCTCAGATCAGTGTCGCTGCTTTTTTCTGCTGTTGTCTATAGCAAGGACAACGTCCCTTAGGAGTCTTCAACTTGCAGGTCTTTGTTATAGACTTATGATATGTCTATTAAATGGTAAACATGCCAAAGCATTATTCAAACTGCTCTTTGCTAGTGACATTCTAAAAACTGTTATGATATGCTTTCAGCCAACTGAATTGGAGTTCGCTGATGACATGGAAAGCAAGCAGTACTGGCCGGAATTTGTTTCCACTATACAGTCTTTTTTTGACACATTGCTTGCTTTGGTCTTAGAGCGGAAACAGAGCTGTCTGCTGAACTTAGAGAAATTTGCAGAATTTGTGTTTGAATTTGTTCCAAAACCCAAAAGCAAAGACTGGAACTCTTGTATAGGTCAGTTGCTTATTTCTATTCTCAGTGGCTTATGCAGAGTTTTAACAACTTGCATCCAAGAACACATTGTGGATAAAAAGAAGACTGAAAACTTTTGTGCTTTGCTGCAGCGTTCCGTTGTTACTATGAATATAGTTGTTCAGCAATGCCTGAAGATCTGTGCCCCAGCTCAAATTTTACCTTCATTCCTTGTATCCTGCACAACCACGCTCCTTGAAGCAGAGCTCAGTTGCCAAGATAAAATCAAAATTCAGAACATTGAGGTTTACAGATGTTTCTGCTTACAAATTCTGAGAGAACTTCCATATGCTGAGAAACAAACTCTGTTTCTGAAAGCTGCCCTGCGTTATTTGGCGTTTGTTATTACCGTAGAAGAAATCTACACTGCCCAGCAAATGCTAGTCACCTCTATGTATTATTCCATCAAAAAAATGCTTTCTAGTGAGTATTATTCTTCTGTTTTTTTTAATTTTGTATAAGATTTGTTTGTCTATTTTGTTTTATACTGTTAACCTAAAGCTCTTCAGGCAAGGCTTTTTAAAGCCATGGACAACAAATGTCATGTGTGTGCCTGCTTGCTTGTTTTCCTGCAAAGGTATCCATAGGCATGAGATGATAATTAGCTTGACATTGGCTAATTTATCTTGTTTCTCCAAGATGAGACTAGTGCCTTGGGAATGTGCTGCACATGCATACTTGGCCGCTGCATCTTTCTATGTTTTGTGCTATAGTCTACCTAAAAAAATCAAACCTACATCTCCTGTCCATGGCTATCTTTAGCAAAGGTGTGTGAGAACTCCTCAAACTGATTTAAAATGTTTGTTACCCCAATACTTCATATTCCTGTACTTGTATGAGAAAGTATCCTGTTCTCTTTGTATTGCTTCCTTTGTGTGAAATCACTGATGTGCCTGCCAATCCCTCTGCTTTCCTATTAAAAACTGACCACACTAAGCAGGAAAGCATACCATGGTCAGTTCTCTAGCTGTGCTGGAAACTCAGTGTGCTCTTCTCCAATGATCAGACTTGTCCTGATACCCCACTGCGCAGCCATTTACTGGAAAGATCAGTGTGCTGCTGCTTCTCCTTTCCCCAGCTCTTATACAGATGAGAACAGAGGGGATGTGATCATTTATAAATAAGGGAAAAGGGTATGTATATATTTTTTTATATCTGTACAAAAATGTTTTGCCTTTCATTTCTATTTTAAACTGAATGGGATTGTTTACAGTCACTTTAACTATAAGGATGGGGTAAGATAACTTCCAGTATCTATGCAATCCTTCTTTTTTAGAAAATGTAATGTCCATGGAATCATCTTGACATCTGTGCTAAATCAGGAAGAGCAAAGCTTGTAACTGTAAATAGAAGAAACAAGAGGACGTACAGTTGTGCTCATAAGTTTACATACCCTGGCAGAATTTATGATTTCTTGGCCATTTTTCAGAGAATATGAATGATAATACAAAAACTTGTCTTTCACTCATGGTTAGTGTTTGGCTGAAGCCATTTATTATCAGTCAACGGTGTTTACTCTTTTTAAATGATAATGACAACAGAAACTACCCAAATGACCCTGATCAAAAGTTTATATACCCTGGCGATTTTGGCCTGATAACATGCACACAAGTTAACACAAAGGGGTTTGAATGGCTATTACAGGTTAACCATCCTCACCTGTGATCTGTTTGCTTGTAATTAGTGTGTGTGTGTGTGTATAAAAGGTCAGTGAGTTTCTGGACTCCTGACAGACCCTTGCATCTTTCATCTAGTACTGCACTGACGTTTCTGGATTCTGAGTCATGGGGAAAGCAAAAGAATTGTCAAAGGATCTGCGGGAAAAGGTAGTTGAACTGTATAAAACAGGAAAGGGATATAAAAAAGATATCAAAAGGAATTGAGAATTTCAAGCAGCAGTGTTCAAATTCTAATCAAGAAGTGGAAAATGAGGGGTTATGTTGAAACCAAACCAGGGTCAGGTAGACCAACTAAAATTTCAGCCACAACTGCCAGGAAAATTGTTTGGGATGCAAAGAAAAACCCACAAATAACTTCAGGACTCTCTGAAAACATGTGGCGTGGCTGTTTCAAGATGCACAATAAGGAGGCACTTGAAGAAAGATGGGCTGTGTGGTCTAGTCACCAGAAGAAAGCCATTACTACGCAAATGCCTCAAAGTATCCTGCTTACAATATGCCAGACAGCACAGAGACAAGCCTCAAACCTTCTGGCACAAAGTAATTTGGAGTGATGAGACCAAAATTGAGCTTTCTCTTATGTTCACTGACAGACGCAGCCCTTCATTGACAAGTGGGGTTTATGCACATCCTACTAGCAGTAGACTAGGCAAATAGATAAAAAGCAAGCTGACCCCTACCAGGGGGCCGTCCTCACTCCAGCATATAACTCCCCTGCTCTGCATAGCATATCAGTTTTATTATGCCTAGTGCAAGGATTTAGACCTGGTTCCCTGCTGGGACCTGCGGTGCCTCCGATTTTTTTCTTCTTTGGGCTTTTCAAGCTATCTGATGAAGACTACTATCAAGTAGCCGGCTGGGGCATAGAGGATATCTCGAATCCTGAAATTTCCCCAGCACGGCTGACCGATGCAAGCTACCCTTAGCCTCGTGCGGGAGGCCAGTGGGTGACCCCCCCACTTGTGTCCAGTGATCGGGCTGTGCTCGCGTCCAGGGGCGCTTGGCCTGCAGCATCCCTCACCACCTGATGGGAGGAAGGTCTGCAACCAGGTGGCTACCCGCTACCCCCTGTCGGATTGGTGAGTGACCCCATCTCTCCTCCCCTAGGGGTGCGGAGGGGGGGCTGGGCGTTCTGGCGGACTAGTCCGGCCGGTGGAGGGTTCTAGGGCTACAGGTCCCCCTGTCTGTTTTGATCGGTGTTGCCCCCTCCTACACCCCCCTTCCCCCGCACTCTGCGCTCAAAAGACCGCCATGCGGCGATCCGCCGCCATTTTGCGGCAGATCGCCGCCATTTTGCCGTAGCCGCGG
This sequence comes from Glandirana rugosa, assembly GCA_018402905.1. NCBI lineage: Eukaryota > Metazoa > Chordata > Amphibia > Anura > Ranidae > Glandirana > Glandirana rugosa. The sequence goes on along the minus strand of BLSH010320406.1, from coordinate 522,965 downwards.
CCATTTTGTGGGCTATTTTGGCCTCTAGTGGTGGACCGGCGGCCATTTTGCCGTAGTCGCGGCAGGTGTAACAGCCTTTGGCCTCTTGTGGCTGCTCGGCGGCCATGTTTGATGTGCCTGTGGATGAAAACGTGCGGCTAACGCCGCTTCTTCCTCTTTCCATCTGGGACAGCGTGGAAGGCAAGGGCGGTGCAGGCTCCTGACTGGCGGTCAAAGCACTCCTCCTGGGACGCAGCGCTTGAAGGGCAGTCATACACAGCAAATATAGCTGGGCTCTCCCTGGGGTGCTGGTAGCGGTGGGTACAGTTCTCCTGGGTGTCTCTCGGTTGCTCTGTGGGGCAGTGGTAGGGCTGCATTGTGGGGCTGTCAGGGCCTTTTGGCCTGTCAGTGTTCTGGTGGCAATGGCGGCTGAACCTGAGGGTTCTTCCCAGGAGGAGTCGGTGGAAGCGCAACCTGCGCTGAGCCTTTTGGTTCCACTGGATCAGTTAAGGTCTGTATTGGGGGAATTTTTTCCCCGGGAGGTGCCGTGCTAAGGGGGTGCCCAAAAAGCATCCACCCCCCTCCTTCCTCAGGGGAGAATTCTGAACCGGAAGGGGCCTCAGTGGTTACTGGGACCCCTGTGGAGCTCTCAGATGGTGAACTGAAACCCTTGGATGGCGAGGAGGACCAGGGGCCTCGGTAGCACGCGAGAGGGCACTGGTGGCCTCCCTGATCGCCAATATCCGTGCGTCCTTGCGACTGGACCAAGCCGGGGAGTCGCAGGAGAATGCCTATGTTTGTGGGTCTTTTAAGCCACCTCAATCCCCTAGGGCTTATCCCTATGATAAATTCTTTGACCAGCTGGTCTATAAGGAATGACAGCATCCGCAGAATTCCTTTTCCTTGCCCAAACGCTTCGCTGTGCGCTATCCCTTTGAGGATAGTTTTGTGAAGAAGTGAGCATCCCCCGCAGTGGTGGCTCACCTGAATAAGGCAACGATCATCCCCTTGGAGGGGTCTCCCTCTTTTAAGGATCTGGCCGATAGGCGGACGGAGGCGGTATCCAAGGCACTGTTCTTGGTGGCGGGGTCAGCCATGAGACCAGCTCTGGCGTCAGCCATGGTGGCGCAATCCCTTACCAAGTGTGCGACTGAATTGCACAATGAGTTGAGCTGCGGGTGCTCGCTTGAGGCGTCACAGCAGGCGGACCATCTGAAACAGGGTCTCCGGTATCTGTGTGACGCAACTTTGGACCTGCTTCCCATGCTGTCTAAGATGTCTGTTTTTGAAGTCATTATCAGACGGGTGCTGTGGTTACGCTGTTGGTCGGGTGACCATGCGTCTAAAAAGGGCCTCCCGGATCTTCCCTTTCAGGGCGGTCGGCTCTTTGGGGCACAGTTGGATGAGATCATTAAAGATTTCACCGGGGGGAAGAGTACTTTTCTCCCAGAGCCCAGGCGGCGGGAGTTCCGCCACAAGCAGGGTCCTGCTTCTTCGGGTCAGAAGAGGTTTTTTCGTGCGCCTGGTGCAGCGGGCAAGGGCTCAAGGCCCAGCAAGCCTGCTTCAGGGTCCGGTAAATGGCCCTGGCAGCGCAAGAGCGAAAAGACGGAGGATAAGTCCTCCTCCGCATGATGGGTTGCCCCCACCCGATTCTCGGGTGGGGGGCCGACTTCTGGGATTCGCCGACAGGTGGACTGCCCGCATTTCCGACCGGTGGGTGCAGGAAGTGGTGTCCTCCGGATACAGGATAGAGTTCAGCACTCTACCCCCAGACAGGTTCTTACCATCAAACTTGAGACTCCCTCAGGGGCATCGAGAGGCTCTCCTATGGGCTGTTCAGATGCTCTCTGAACAAGGGGTGAGTGTGCCGGTACCTCTGCTGGAAAGGTTCCGCGGCTTCTATTCAAACGTCTTTGTGGTGCCCAAAAAGGGTGGGGTCAGGCCAGTTCTGGACTTAAAAGCGCTAAACCACTTCGTGAAGGCGCGGAAGTTCAGGATGGAATCTGTCCGATCGGTCGTGGCCGCCCTGCACCAAGGGGACTTCATGGCGTCCCTGGATATCAGGGACGCGTATCTCCATGTTCCCATTTGTCCCCAGCACCAGCGCTTTCTGCGCTTTGCGGTGGGGGATCTACATTACCAATTTGTGGCACTTCCCTTCGGTCTGGCCTCGGCTCCTCGGGTGTTCACCAAGCTGTTGGCTCCGGTGCTGGCTCTATAGAGGCAGAGAGGCATTGCGGTATTAGCATACCTCAACAACTTACTCCTGCGAGCGGAGTCTGCTTCGGCCCTGGAGGAGAATGTGGCTATCACCATGGCCTCGTTGAAAGACTTCAGCTGGCTGATCAACCTGCAGAAGTCGACGTTGACCCCGTCATGTCGACTGGAATATCTGGGTCTGATTCTGGACACGGAGCAGGCGAAGGTGTTCTTGCCTCCGGCCAAGTTACCAACACTGCAAGCAGTGGTGCGCACCCTGTTGTCACGCCAGTGGTCCTCATGGTTCTGTATGTTCTCAGCCTTCGAGGCGATTCCTTACGCCCAGATTCACACTCCTACAGCGAGCGATTCTGTCACGGTTGGACAAGTCTCCGCTGTCCCTGGACCAGATTGGGTCATCAGACCAGAGGATCGTTGACCTGGTGGCTTCGGGCCCAAGCTCTAACGTTGGGGAAGTCTCTCCTCCCCCTGAATTGGTCGATAGTCACGACGGACGCCAGCCTATCGGGCTGGGGGGGGTCCTGGGGCAGCTGTCTGCTCAGGGCCATTGGTCGGCGCAGGAATCCCGCCTTCCGATAAATATGCTGGAGTTGAGGGCGATCAGGCTCTGCCTCTCCCACTGGATGGTAAGGCTGCGTGGCCTCCCGGTTCGGGTTCAGTCGGACAACGCCACGGACGCGTTGGTAGCACCTTGGGGTCGGTATCGGCTCCTGTGCGCCTTCCCTCCCATCAAACTTCTACCACAACTACTGCACAGTATAGAAGCGGAGGGGATCCCATCAATCCTGGTAGCTCCGGATTGGCCTCAGCGCCCTTGGTATGCCGACGTGGTGCGGATGGTGACAGATGTTCCCTAGCGTCTGCTGCTGCGTGAAGATCTGCTGTTGCAGGGCCCCATCCTGCACCCTGCTTTACCCACGCTGGCTTTGAAGGCTTGGCTATTGAGTCCCAGGTGTTGAGGGATAGGGGTGTCTCTGACTCCATGATCCCTACCATGCTTAAGGCGCGCAAGTGTACTTAGCGCAAGATTTATCATCGGACCTGGAAGGTCTGTATTGCCTGGTGTGAGGCGGGGGGTTGGAACCCCCGCTCTTACGTTGTGTCCCGGGTGCTGGCTTTTTTGCAGCAGGGCCTGGATAACAAGTTGGCATTGAGTACTCTCAAGGGTCAAATTTGGGCTCTGGCGATTCTCTTTCAACGGCCTTTGGCGTCACATTCGTTGATACGTACATTTGTACATGGTGTGCGCCATGTGGCTCCTCAGATACGGTCACCTTTGGCGCCGTGGGATTTGAATTTGGTACTTTCTGTACTGCAGAAACCGCCATATGAGAAAATCAGGGATATTCCCTTACAATTGCTGTCGCAAAAAGTGGCTTTCTTGGTGGCCGTTACATCCGCTAGGCGTGTGTCTGAGTTGGCAGCATTGTCCTGTAAGTCTCCTTACTTGGTCCTTCCGACCTTCCCCTTCGTTTCTACCGAAGGGGGTCTCCTCTTTTCACATTAATGAGGATATTGTTCTCCCTTCATTATGTCCGCACCCGTCGCATCCCAAGGAATTTGAGTTACATTCTTTGGATGTCGTGAGGGCTTTTCGGGTGTATTTGGCGGCTACAGCTTCTTTTCAGAAGTCTGATGCGTTTGTGCTGACAGAAGGACCACAGAAAGGGTTGGCGGCCTCGTCGGCTACTGTTTCCCGTTGGATCAGACAGACCGTGACTCATGCATATACTGTTTGGGGCAATGTCCCTCCTTTTCCAGTCACGGCTCATTCCACCAGGGCAGTTAGCACTTCCTGGGCTTTCAGACACCAAGCTTCGGTGTCTCAGGTGTGCAAGGCGGCCACTTGTGCCTCAGTGCACACGTTTGCTAAGTTTTACAAAGTTGATGTGTCAGCATCTGTGGATGCTGCTTTTGGCCGTAAAGTTTTACAGGCTGGCGCCTCCTGAGAGGATTCTGTTGGTTACAGTTGTTGTTCACCCACCCCTCTTGAATGACAATGCTTTGGGACATCCCCACTTGTCAATGAAGGGCTGCGTCTGTCAGTAAACGTAAGAGAAAAAGGGATTTTATTAAGAACTTACTGTAAAATCCTTTTCTCTGAGTTCACTGACAGACGCAGCACCCACCCCTCTGTGTTGCGTTTGTACGGCTTGTTACGAACTGATATGCTATGCAGAGCAGGGGGGGTTATATGCTGGATTGAGGACGGCCCCCTGGGAGGGGTCAGCTTGCTTTTTTTCTATTTGCCTAGTCCACTCCTAGTAGGATGTTCATAAACCCCACTTGTCAATGAAGGGCTGCGTCTGTCAGTGAACTCAGAGAAAAGGATTTCACGGTAAGTTCTTAATAAAATCCCTTTTTTTGGCCACAACCATATACCCTACATTTGGGGAGGAGTCAACAAGGCCTGTGAAACACGTAGATGGATCGCTGATGTTTTGGGGAAGTGTGAGCTACAAAGGCACAGGAAATTTGGTCAAAATAGATGCGAAGATCAATAAAGTATGTTATCAAAAAATACTGGAGGAACATTTGCATTCATCATCCAGGAAGCTGCGCATGGGACGTACTTGGACATTGATCCAAAATACAACACCAAGTCGCCCTGTCATTGGCTACAGCAGAATAAAGTGAAGGTTCTGGAATGGCCATCTCAGTCTCCTGACTTCAATATCATTGTGCCACTCAGGGGAGATCTCAAACGTGCAGTTCATGCAAGGTGGCCCAAGAGTTTCCAGGAACCGGAGGCTTTTTGCCAATAGGAATGGGCAGCTTTACCTTTGTGAAGATAAAGAGCTTCATCCACAAATACCACAAAAGACTTCAAGCTGTCATTGATGTTAAAGGGGGCAATACACGGTATTAAGAACTGGGGTATGTAAACTTTTGATCAGGTTAATTTGGGTAGTTTCTGTTGTTGTTATGATTTAAAAAGAGTAAACAAAGTTGATTGATAATAAATGTCTTCAGCCAAACACTAACCATGAGTGAAAGAAATGTTTTTGTGTTCTCATTCCTATTCTCTGAAAAATGGCCAAGAAATCATAAATGTAAACTTATGAGCACAACTGTAAATGCATAGAGCAGGGATATCCAATTAGCAGACCTCCAGATGTTGCAGTACTACAAGTCCCATGAGGCATAGCAAGTCTATGCCACAAGCATGACATCCAGAGGCAGAGGCATGATGAGACTTGTAGTTTTGCAACAGCTGGAGTTCTGCTAATTGCATATCCCTGGCCTAGAGCATTACCAAAAGCTTTTATTGAACTAAAACACAAATGCCAATTGGATACTCACAAAAGTGATAAGATACAAGCAGTATGCAGTGGGTACGGAAAGTATTCAGACCCCCTAAATTTTTCGCTCTTTCTTATATTGCAGCCATTTGCTAAAATCATTTAAGTTCATTTTTTTCCCTCAATGTACACACAGCACCGCAGATTGACAGAAAAACACAGAATTGTTGAAATTTTTGCAGATTTATTAAAAAAAGAAAAACTGAAATATCACATGGTCCTAAGTATTCAGACCCTTTGCTCAGTATTTAGTCGAAGCACCCTTTTGATCTAATACAGCCATGAGTCTTTTTGGGAAAGATGCAACAAGTTTTTCACACCTGGATTTGGGGATCCTCTGCCATTCCTCCTTGCAGATCCTCTCCAGTCCTGTCAGGTTGGATGGTAAACGTTGGTGGACAGCCATTTTTAGGTCTCTCCAGAGATGCTCAATTGGGTTTAAGTCAGGGCTCTGGCTGGGCCATTCAAGAACAGTCACAGAGTTGTTGTGAAGCCACTCCTTTGTTATTTTAGCTGTGTGCTTTTAGGGTCATTGTCTTGTTGGAAGGTAAGCCTTCGGCCCAGTCTGGGGTCCTGAGCACTCTGGCGAAGGTTTTCGTCCAGGATATCCCTGTACTTGGCCGCATTCATCTTTGCCTTGATTGCAACCAGTCGTTCTGTCCCTGCAGCTGAAAAACACCCCCACAGTTTGGGACTGTATTGGACAGGTGATGAGCAGTGCCTGGTTTTCTCCACACATACCGCTTAGAATTAAGGCCAAAAAGTTCTATCTTGGTCTCATCAGACCAGAGAATCTTATTTCTCACCATCTTGGAGTCCTTCAGGTGTTTTTTTTAGCAAACTTCATGCGGGCTTTCATATGTCTTGCACTGAGGAAAGCCTTCCGTCGGGCCACTCTGCCATAAAGCCCCAACTGCTGGAGGGCTGCAGTGATGATTGACTTTCTACAACTTTCTCCCATCTCCTGACTGCATCTCTGGAGCTCAGCCACAGTGATCTTTGGGCTCTTCTTTACCTCTCTCACCAAGGCTCTTCTCCCCCGATAGCACAGGTCGGTTTGACTCGATAGCCCCCTCTTCTCGGAACCACTCTCTCCATTTCTTCTCGGGTTTCTAGTGACACCGACTCGAGGTCTCTACGTCAGTCCTCTACCCTCTTTCAACATCTTTCAGTTAGTAGTGACGTCGGGAGGTCGTCAACCCCGAAATACCGTCTCACCGGGCTGCCTTCCGAAAGGAGTCACGTTCTGTATACTTTCGGGCGTACTTCAAACGATTTTTTTTGTGGACTTCCTGAGGTTCTACCACTCTTTATTCTAAGAGACCAGACTACTCTGGTTCTATCTTGAAAAACCGGAATTAAGATTCG
>BLSH010320406.1:466454-503978 GCA_018402905.1 Glandirana rugosa | reverse complement strand
CCCCCCCCCCCCCCAGGCTGGGACATAACAGATCTAACTGATCCCAGTGACGGGGATCAGTAGATCTGTCATGTCCCCTGTAACAGAACGTTCTGCAGCTCTGTCAGGCGATCGCGGGTCTCGAGCGGACATCGAGTCCACCCGACCTGCGGGCGCCGCCGCCAGGGGTGCACCGGGAGCGTGCACAGGGGACGACGTCCATGGACGTCGTCCCGGCAATTCAGATCCGCGCTGGAGCCATACTTCGGCAATAGCGTGGTTCTGGAGGGGTTAAACAAGTTTCAACATGCTTTCTTTTCAGCAATGGAGGCTTGCGTAGTAAGCGTGCATACAGGCCATGGTGGTTGAGTGCATTACTACTTGTTTTATTTGAAACAATTGCACCTGCTAATTCCAGGTCTTTCTGAAGCTCTTCACAAGTGGTCCTTGGCTCCTGGACAACTCTTCTGATAATTCTTTTCACTCCTCTGTCATAAGTCTTGCGAGGAGCACCTGGTCGTGGCCTGTTTATGGTGAAATTATGTTCTTTCCACTTCTGGATTATGGCCCCAACAGTGCTCACTGGAACATTCAGATGTTTAGAAAATCTTCTGTAACCAATGCTATCAGTATGTTTTGGAACAATAAGATTGCGAAGGTCTTGAGAGAGCTCTTTGCTTTTACCCATCATGCGATGTTACTTGTGGGACACCTTGGTAATGAGACACCTTTTTATAGGTCATCAATTGAGACTGAACGAGCTGATGTTAATTTGCACTGAAAAGGGTCAGGATTGCTTTCTAATTACTGATAGATTTCAGCTGGTGTCTTGGCTTTCCATGCCTTTTCTCCTACGTTCACTGACAGACGCAGCTCTTCATGACATGTGGGTTTATGCTTGTCCCACTAGGAGTTAACTAGGCAGGGAAAAGAACAGCTGGCCCCTCCCATGGGGCCGTCCTCTCTTCCTACATAAACCCTCCACATAGCCTAGCTCAGCAGTTTTAATGCCTAGTTTGCAAGGAGTTGACCTGGCTTCCCTTTAGGGGAATTGCGGTCTTGATTATGACCGTTTTTTTCTTATTCTTATTTTTATTTTTGCTACTTCTATCAAGCAGTTGATCTGCTATCAAGAAGCCGGCCGGGGCATAGAGAGTCGCACGGACTCTGCACTATCCCCGGCCTGGCCAACCGATGCAAGCCAGTCCCGCGGTATGGGGACCCGCCGCATCGTGCACGTTCCGTGAGGGCGGCCTGGGGTGAACCCCATCTGAGCCCAATCCCGGATTGCGTTTTGGGTAGGGCGATTTCTGGCCGGCAGCGACCGTCCAAGCAAGGGCGGAAGGGCTGCGAATGGGTGGCTACCCACTGCGCTCGTCAGGAGTGGTGTGTGAGAGTTCCTTCCTTCCCCCCCTTTTCAGGGGCGGAGGGGGGACCGACGCTTTTAAAAAAAAATAAGGCGACGACCATTCCTTTGGAAGGGGCTCCTTCCTTCAAGGACCCCGCTGACAGAAAGACAGAGGCACTGTTAAAGTCGCTCTTCCTGGTGGCAGGCTCTACTCTGCGGCCAGCCCTGTTGTCCGCCATGGCGGCGCAGTATCTGTCTGAGCGCATGGTGGAGCTTCAGAATGATCTGGACTGCGGCCGCCTGATGGATGCGCCGCAGAGGGCTAATTTTTTGCACCAAGGTTTCAAGTACCTTTGTGATGCGACCGTTGATTTAATGCCTATGTTATCCAGAATAGCGGTGTTTGCCATTATCCTCAGACGGGTACTCTGGTTGCGTTCTTGGTCCGGTGACCATGCTTCCAAGAAAGGTCTCGCAGACCTTCCCTTTCAGGGTGGATGTCTATTCGGTCCACGGCTGGATGAGATCATTAAGGATTTCACAGGAAGTAAGAGCACTTTCCTCCCGGAGCCCCGGAGGTGTTAGTTTCGCCATAGACAGGGGCCCCCTCGGGCCTGAAGAGGTTTTTTTCGCGCCCTGGGCGCAGCAGGTAAAGGGACCCGTACCGGTAAGGTCGATGCAGGGGCCGGAAAACGGCAGTGGCAGCGCAAAACCGAAAAGGCGGAAGACAAGCCCTCCTCAGCCTAATGGGTTGCCCCCACCTGGGCTTCGAGTGGGGGGACGTCTTCTGGGGTTCGCAGACCAGTGGCTTGCTCACATTCCCGACCGTTGGGTCCGGGAAGTGGTGTCCACCAGGTACAGGATAGAGTTCAGCACTCTACCCCCAGACAGGTTCTTCCCATCGAAATTAGGGCTCCCGCTCACACGCCGGGAGGCCCTCTTCGGGTCTGTACAAGCACTCTCGGACCAAGGGGTGAACGTGCCAGTGCCTCCAGCGGAGAGGTTTCGAGGTTTTTACTCAAACCTGTTCGTGGTCCCCAAAAGGGGGGGGGGTCCGGCCAGTATTGGACCTGAAGGCCCTGAACCGGTATGTGAGGGCGCGGAAATTCCAGATGGAATCTATCCGCCCGGTTGTGGCCGCCCTCCATCGGGGGATTTCTGGCGTCTCTGGACATCAGGGATGCGTACCTCCATGTACCTATTTGTCCACGGCATCAGGGCTTCATTCGCTTTGCAGTGGGAGACCTATCAATTTGTCAACTTATCAATTTGTGGCACTCCCTTTCGGTCTGGCCTCAGCCCCTCGAGTTTTTACAAAACTGGTAGCTCCGGTCTTGGCGTTGCTACGACAGAGAGGCATTACGGTTGTAGCCTACCTAGACGACCTACTCCTGCGAGTGGAGTCTGCCTCCTCTCTGGAGGAGAATGTGAGAATCACAGTGGCCTCGCTGCAGGACTTCTGCTGGTCGCTCAACCTCGACGGTGTCTCCGTCCCCTCGCCTGGAGTATCTGGGCCTGATTCTGGACACAGAGCAGGCAAAAGTGTCCCTTCCTTCACCCTCCTCACTCGTCTTCTTCAGCGATCAATCCTGGCTCGGTGGGACAGGTCCCCTCGGTCCTTGGATCTTCTGATCCGTCTGAGCTCCCAGACCAGGGCGTCTCTGACTTGGTGGCTTCGGGACTCGGCGTTGATTCAGGGGAAGTCGTTCCTGCCCATTCAGTGGGTGATCATCACCACGGATGCCAGTCTTTCAGGCTGGGGCGGGATCCTGGGACAGCTGTCTGCCCAGGGCCGTTGGTCAGCACAGGAGGCTCACCTCCCCATCAATGTGCTGGAACTGAGAGCAATCAGATTGTGCCTATCTCACTGGACAGTGAGGTTGCAGGGTCGTCCGATTCTGATTCAGTCGAGCAATGCCACGGCAGTGGCATATGTGAACCATCAGGGCAGCACGAGGAGTCCAGCGGCGGCAGCTCTGATACTGCGCTCGGCGGAACGTCACGTTCCGGCAATCTCTGCCATTTACATTCCAGGTGTGGAAAACTGGCAGGCGGACTTTCTCAGTCGCCAGACGCTGGACCAGGGAGAGTGGTCTCTCCATCCGGTGGTATTCACCCAGATTTGCCGCAGATGGGGGACGCCGGACGTGGATCTCATGGCGTCTCGGTTCAATCACAAGGTGAAGACCTTTGTGCCCAGAACAAAGGATCCGTTGGCGGTGGCTACAGATGTTCTGGTGGCCCCCTGGGGCCGTTATTGACTTCTGTACGCCTTCCCTCCGATAAAACTTCTACCGCGATTGATACGCAGGATAGTGGTGGAGGAAATACCAATAATCCTGGTGGCTCCAGATTGGCCTCGGCGCACTTGGTACGCCGATGTGGTGCAAATGGTGGCAGACGCTCCCTGGCGGCTCCCTCTGCTAGACGATCTACTGTCTCAGGGGCCCATCTTGCACCCTGCTTTACCCTTGCTGGCTTTGACGACCTGGCTATTGAGTCCCAGGTGCTAAGAGACAGGGGAGTCGCTGACTCCGTGATCCCTATCTTGTTGAAGGCTCGCAAGTGTACTTCTCGCAAGATTTACCACCGCACCTGGAAGGCTTATATAGCTTGGTGCGAGGCGGAGGGTCATAATCCTCGCTCTTATGTGGTGTCCAGGGTCCTGACCTTTTTGCAGCTAGGCCTGGACAAAAAAACTGGCTTTGAGTACTCTCAAGGGCCAGATATCGGCCCTGGCGATTCTTTTCCAGAGACCTTTGGCTTCGCACTCGTTGATTCGTACCTTTGTACAAGGTGTGCGACATGTGGCGCCTCGGGTGAAGGTCCCGATGACCCCGTGGGATCTGAATTTGGTGCTTTCTGTACTTCAGAAACCTCCCTATGAAAATAGGGAGATTTCCTTACATCTGCTGTCGCAGAAGGTGGCTTTTTTGGTAGCCATAACTTCCGCCAGACAGGTGTCTGAGTTGGCAGCACTATCGTGCAAGTCTCCCTACCTGGTCCTGCACAAGGACAAGGCGGTCTTGCTACCCTCTCCTTCTTCTTTGGTTTCTTCTTTCCATATTAACGAAGATATTGTTCTTCCTTCATTGTGCCCACGTCCATCACACCCAAAAGAATTTGAGTTGCATGCCTTGGACGTAGTGAGGGCCTTACGAGTGTACTTAGCTGCTACAGCTTCTTTTCGGAAGTCTGATGCTCTATTTGTACTGACAGATTGTCCGCGCAAAGGTTTGGCACCTCGTCGGCTACTGTCTCCCGTTGGATTAGACAGACCGTGACCCATGCATATTCTGTTTGGGGCAAGGTTCCCCCTTTTCCGGTCACGGTTCATTCTACCCGGGCTGTTGGCACTTCCTGGGCTTTCAGACACCAGGCCTCGGTGTCACAGGTGTGCAAGGCGGCCACTTGGGCCTCGGTACACACTTTCACTAAGTTTTATAAGATTGATGTGTTAGCATCTTCGGATGCTGCTTTTGGCCGCAAAGTTTTGCAGGCGGCAGTGTAGGCGCATCTGGCGCCTCCTTAGAGGTTCTGTTGGGTACAGTTGTTGTCGTTTACCCACCCCTCTTTTTGACACAGCTTTGGGACATCCCCGCATGTCACGAAGAGCTGCGTCTGTCAGTGAACGTAGGAGAAAAAGAGATTTTATTAAAACTTACCGTAAAATCCTATTCTCCGAGTTCACTGACAGACGCAGCACCCACCCCTCTATGCTCTGTTTTCGGTATGGCTTGTATACGAACTGCTGAGCTAGGCTATGTGGAAGGTTTATGTGGGAAGAGAGGACAGCCCCATGGGAGGGGCCAGCTGTTCTTTTCCCTGCCTAGTTGACTCCTAGTGGGACAAGCATAAACCCACATGTCATGAAGAGCTGCGTCTGTCAGTGAACTCGGAGAAAAGGATTTTACGGTAAGTTTTAATAAAATCCCTTTTTTGCAGCTCCCTTTCTTCATGTGTTCAATATTTTTTTCCCTGTGTCATTTCAAATTATTACACATAACTTAGTTTCTGAACGTATTTGTTTTGGTTTCTTTGTATGTATGCATTGCATGGGTTGTTACCAACATGTGTTGAAAATGTCATCTCAATAGAGCCTTTAGGCATATATTTACCTAGAAAAATGGTGACTTATTCAATACTTATTATACCCGTTGTATGTGCTTTGGTCCAATTCCATGACTCAGGTTTACAACCACTTTAAGAAAACAATTTATGTTGTATAAAAGTCTATAGCTCAGTTAATCTCACAAGAATGAAGAACTACCACCAGAGTATCAACGATAGTGTCCCAAGATAGAAGATATACAAGTAAGGGCGTATGAACCACACTCACTTCTATGAAGTACTTGTCAAAGTAGACTGCAACCATCTATCCCAGTTTTTGTTTATATATACCTGGGCAACCCTGATTGATATAGATAACTTTTTTATATGGTATGGTATTGTTTATCTCAGTGATCCAGGCTGAGAGGGTAGGAGGTATAGGATGCATCCATCCCCAAGCCACCACCTTCCTGGCGCCAAACAGTGCTTCATGCAAGAACTTAAGCGTATATATTTCTCTTACGTTCACTGACAGACGCAGCCTTCTCATAGGATCTACTAGGAGTAGACTAGGCAAAAGAAAAAAAAGGCAAGCTGACCCTTCCCAGGGGGCTGTCCTCACTCCAGCATATAACCCTCCAGCTCGGCATAGCCTATCAGTTTTTTTTATGCCTAGTGCAAGGAGTTAGACCTGGTTCCCTATGGGATCTGCGGTTCCCCATTTTTCTTTCTTTTGCTTTTCTCAAGCTATCTGATGAAGACTGCTATCAAGTAGCCGGCTGGGGCATAGAGGATACCTCAAATCCTGAAATTTCCCCAGCACGGCCGATGGATGCGAGCTACCCTTAGCTTTGGCGGGGTCCGCCGCATTGTACCCGTTCCGTGCGGGGGGCCAGTGGGTGAACCCCACTTGCGTCCGAGTGGCCGGGCTGCGCTCGCATCCATGGGCGTTTGGCCTGCAGCATCCCTCCCCACCTGAGGGGAGGAAGTTCTGCTACCGAGTGGCTACCCGCTACGGCCAGCGGATTGGTTAGTGACCCCCCTCCCCCCCTCCAGGGGTGCGGAGGGTGACTAGTGGTACCATTTCCATCCGGTGGAGGGTTCAGGGCTACAGGTCCCTTTTTGTTTTCCTGTTTTTCCTCCCCCCCGCGCCGCACCCCCGCGCTAATAGTACCGACATGCGGCGATCCGCCACCATTTCGCCTGAGCCGCGTTCGGTGGCCATTTTGCTGTAGCCGCGCCCATTTTAATGGCTGTTTTTGCCTCTTGTGACCGCTCAGCGGCCATTTTACCGTAGTCGAGGCCTTTTTGGCATGTGTGTTTAGCCTCTTGTGACTGCTCGGCGGCCATTTTCGGTATGCCATCCTAAAGAAAACGTGCGTGTCGGCGCCGTTTCCTCCCTCTTCTCTTCTGGACAGTGGTGCAAGCACAGCGGCAGTAACAGCACAAGGCAGGGGCGGACAGCACTCCTACTGAGATGCAGCGCTAGAAGGGCACTAACAGCAAGTATAGCTGACTCTCCCTGGGGTGTCGGTAGCGGTGGGTACAGTCCTCCTGGGCATTTGCCCGGTTGCTCTGCGGGGTAGTTGGTGGGGCTGCATAGTGGGGGTGTCATGGCCTATAGGCCTAGCAAGTGTTCAGGTGGCTCACTGGCGGCTGAATCTGTGGGTTCTTCTCCGGAGGGGTCCGTGGAAGCGCAAGCTGCGCTGAGACCTCTGGTTCCCCTAGATTAATTAACTTCCATTTTGGGAGAGTTTTTCGCCCAGGGGGTACCGAGCCGTATTAAGGGGGTGTCTAAAAAGCGTCCACCTTCTGGGGAGGAATCTGAACCAGAAGGGGCCTCGGTGGTCACAGGGAACCCCATGGAGCTCTCGCATGGTGAACTGGAGCTCTCGGACAGTGAGGAAGACCAGGGGGCCTCGGTGGCGTGCGAAAGAGTGCTGGTGGTTTCCCTGATTACCGATCTCCGTGAGTCATTGCGGCTGGACCAAGCCGGGGAGTCGCAGGAGACTGCCTACGTTTGTGGGTCCTTTATGCCGTCACTGATCCCTAAGGCATATCCTGATGTCCAATTTTTTGACCAGTTTGTATATAAGGAATGGCAGCGTCCGCAGAATTCCTTTTCACTGCCCAAACGTTTCTCTGCGCTATCCCTTTGAGGACAGTCTTTTGCAGAAGTGGGCATCCCCCGCAGTGGACCCTCCGGTGGCTTGCCTGAATACGGCGACAACCATTCCCTTGGAAGGGTCGCCATCTTTTAAGGATCTGGCCGATAGGTGCATGGAGGCGGTATCCAAGGCATTGTTCTTGGTGGCGGGGGCGGCCATGAGGCCAGCTCTGGCGTCAGCCATGGTGGCACAGTCCCTTACGGATTGTGCAACAGAATTGCACAATGATTTGGGCTGCAGGTGCTCACCTGAGGCTTTGCAGCAGGCTGACCACCTGATACAGGGTCTCCGGTACCTGTGTGACGCAGCCTTGGACCTGCTCCCCATGCTGTCGAAGATGTCTGTTTTTGCAGTCATTATCAGCTGTGGTTGTGGTGTTGGTCGGGTGACCACGTTTCCAAAAAGGGCCTCACTGACCTTCCTTGTCAGGGTGGTCGGCTTTTCGGGGCACAATTGGATGAAATCATTAAGGATTTCACCGGGGGGAAGAGTACCTTTCTCCCAGAACCCAAGCGGTCGGATTACCGCCGTAAGCAGGGTCCTTCATCATCGGGCCAGAAGCGTTTTTTTGTGCGCCCGGTTCAAGGCCCCGCAAGTCTGCCTCGGGGTCCGGTAAGCGGCCCTGGCAGCGCAAGCCCGAAAAGATGGAGGAAAAGTCCTCCTCCGCATGATGGGTTGCCCCCGCCCGGCTTTCGGGGGGGGGGCGACTTCTGGCGTTCACAGACAGGTGGACTGCCCGCATTTCCGGCCGGTGGGTACAGGAAGTGGTGTCCTCCGGGTACAGGATAGAGTTCAGCACTCTACCCCCAGACAGGTTCTTCCCATCGAACTTGAGGCTTCCACTGGGGCATCAGGAAGCTCTCTTAGGGGCTGTTCAGATGCTGTCCGAACAAGGGGTGATTGTGTCGGTACCTCAGTTGGAAAGGTTCCGCGGCTTCTATTCAAACCTCTTTGTGGTGCCCAAAAAGGGTAGGATCAGGCCAGTTCTGGATCTAAAAGCGCTAAATCACTTTGCGAAAGCGTGAAAATTCAGGATGGAATCTGTCCGCTCGGTCGTGGCCGCCCTTCACCAAGAGGACTTCATGGCATCTCTGGATATCAGGGACGCTTATGTGCATGTTCCCATTTGTCTCCGGCATCAGCGCTTCCTGCCATTTGCGATAGGAGACCTACATTACCAATTTGTGGCACTTCCCTTAGGTCTGGCCTCGGCTCCTCGGGTCTTCACCAAGCTGTTGGCTCCGGTGCTGGCTCTATTGTGGCAGAGATGCATTGCTGTGGTAGCATACCTCGACGACCTACTCCTGCAAGCGGAGTCCGCTTTGGCTCTGGAGGACAATGTTGCTATCACCATGGCCTCGATAAGAGACTTCGGCTGGCTGATCCACCTGCAGAAGTCGACGTTGACTCCGCCCTGTCGACTGGAATATCTGGGTCTAATACTGGACACGGAGCAGGCGAAGGTGTTACTACCTCCGGCCAAGTTGCTGACACTACAAGCAGCAGTGCGAACCCTGCTGTCACGTCGGTGGTCCTCCTTACGGTTCTGTATACGGGTGTTGGGGCTCCTGGTCTCGACCTTCGAGGCGATACCGTACGCCCAGAGTCACACTCGGCTCCTGCAGCGAGCGATCATGTTACGATGGGACAAGTCTCCGTTGTCCCTGAACCAGCTGATCAAATTGGATCATCAGACCAGGGGGTCGTTGACCTGGTGGCTTCGGGCCCCGGCTTTGACTTTGGGGGAGGTCGTTTCTCCCCCTAAATTGGTCGATAGTCACGACGGGCGCCAGCCTATCGGGCTGGGGAGGGGTCCTGGGGCAGTTGTCTGCTCAGGGCCGTTGGTCGGCGTAGGAATCTTGCCTTCCGATAAATGCACTGGAGTTGAGGGCGATCAGGCTCTGTCTCTCCCACTGGTCGTCAAGGCTGCGCGGCCTCCCGGTTCGGGTTCAGTCAGACAATGCCACAGCAGTGGCATACGTGAACCATCAGGGCGGAACAAGGAGCTCGGCAGCAGCAGCGGAAGTGGCCCATATTCTGAGGTGGGCAGAACTTCACGTGCCGGCAATCTCAGCCATTTGCATTCCGGGCGTAGAAAACTGGCAGGCGGACTTTCTCAGTCGCCAGACACTGGATCAGGGGGGAATGGTCCATACATCCAGAGGTGTTCTGCCAGATTTGCCACAGGTGGGGCACGCCAGACGTGGACCTAATGGCATCCAGGTTCAATCACAAAGTGCAGACTTTTGTGTGCTGAACAAGGGATCCATTGGCGGCCACCACGGACACACTGGTAGCACCTTGGGTTCGGTGCCGGCTTCTGTACGCCTTCCCTCCCCTCGAGCTTCTACCGCGGCTACTGCGCAGGATAGAAGCGGAGGGGATCCTCACAATCCTGGTGGCTCCGGATTGGCCTCTGCGCCCTTGGTACGCCGACGTGGTGCGGATGGTAACAGATGTTCCCTAGCGACTCCCGCTTCGCGAAGATCTGCTGTCACAGGGACCCATCCTGCACCCTGCTTTACCCTCACTGGCTTTGACGGCTTGGCTATTGAATCCCAGGTGCTGAGGGATAGGGGCGTCTGACTCCGTAATCCCTGCCATGCTTAATGCGCGTATTTCGCGCAAGATGTATCATCGCACCTGGAAGGCTTATATTGCCTGGTGTGAGGCGGGGGGGGGGGTTGGAACCCCTGCTCTTTCTCCATAGCTCGGGTGCTGGCGTTCTTGCAGCAAGGCCTGGATAACAAATTGGCTTTGAGTACACTCAAAGGCCAGATTTCGGCTTTGGCAATCTCTTTTCAGTGTCCGTTAGCGACGCATTCTTTGATCCGTACATTTGTACAGGGTGTACGCCATGTGGCTCCTCAGGTACAGTCGCCTTTGGCACCGTGGGACTTAAATTTAGTACTATCTGTACTGCAGAGACCACCATATGAGAGGATCAGGGATATTCCCTTACAATTGTTGTCACAGAAGATGGCTTTTTTGGTGGCCATTACATCCGCTAGGCGGGTGTCCAAGTTGGCAGCCCTGTCCTGTAGGTCTTCCTACTTGGTCCTTCATAAGGATAAGGCGGTGCTGCGTCCTTCTCCTTTGTTTCTGCCGAAGGTGGTTTCCTCTTTTCACATTAATGAGGACATTGTTCCTCCTTCACTGTGCCCACACCCGTCTCACCCCAAAGAGATTGCTCTACATTCTTTGGATGTCGTGAGGGCATTGCGGGTGTCTTTGACGGCTACAGCTTCTTTTCGGAAGTCTGATGCTTTGTGCTGACGGAAGGGCCGCGAATGGGTTTGACGGCCTCGTCAGCTACTATTTCCCGTTGGGTCAGACAGACGGTGACCCATGCGTCAGCACCCATACGGTCCGGGGGTAAGAACCCTCTTTTTCTGGTCACGGCCCATTCCACCAGGGTGATTAGCACTTCCTGGGCCTTCAGACACCAGGCCTCGGTGTCTCAGGTGTGCAAGGTGGCTACACGGGCCTTTTGCCTTTTGCTAAGTTTTACAAAGTTGATGTTTCAGCATCCGCAGATGCTGCTTTTGGCCGCAGAGTTTTGCAGGCGGCGGTGTAGGCGTGGCTGGCGCCTCCTGAGAGGTGTCTGTTGGGTACAGTTGTTATTGTTTACCCACCCCTCTTTGAATGACACTGCTTTGGGACATCCCCACTTGTCAATGAGAAGGCTGCGTCTGTCAGTGAACGGAAAAGAAAATGGGATTTTTTTTTTGTTTGTACGGCTTGTTACGAACTGATATGCTATGCAGAGCTGGGGGGTTATATGCTGGAGTGAGGACGGCCCCCTGGGAGGGGTCAGCTTGCCTTTTTTTTCTTTTGCCTAGTCTACTATTAGTAGGATGTGCATAAACCCCACTTGTCAATGAGAATGCTGCGTCTGTCAGTGAACTCAGAGAAAAGGATTTTACGGTAAGTTAAAAAATCCCATTTTATCTGTTTCAGAATCAGGGCATAAACCTAATAAACACTGTTTAGGATCCAGTAACAATGGATGACAATGACAACCAAAAACTTTCTTTAGTGGTTGATTTTTTTTTCTAATATAATGAACTGTTGCAGTTCATGTATATTTTTGGATATATTGCTTGTCTGATTTTACAACAATGTTTGAACTGAATCAAAGTTTCTGAATTGTCCTTTCTAAAATATAAAATAGTTTTCTGTTGGTGCATTGTCAAGACCCAGTCTATTTTGAAATGTAGTAAATCAACACACTTTTAATCAGATAACCCACCTTTGTATTTGTTGACTCGTGTGGACTGACAATGCAGACGGCACCATCTCTACTAACAGAAGGAAATGTTGCATGTCTGTTCTCTTGAGTCATTGAGCTGATTTATTCATCGCTGTGTAATTTTAATATGAACTTTTGCTATTTGGGGCTTCATTTATAGCCTAGTGATTAAACTCTCCACATAATGTATATAAATAATATAAGGGAAACGTTACTATACATTCACTTTTAGACCATGTCTCACTTTGGATGAAAGAATGCAGAATACACAGATATGGAGGATCAAGGAGTGTGCTGGTGATGTAACTGCTTAAGGCAAAACTAAATTAAGTATTTTGTTGTGGTGATTGTGAGGTATTTCTTCTTTGGTCTATATCTTTTTCCTGCTAATCATGTGCACACTGTGGGGTTGATTTACTAAAACTGGAGAGTGCAAAATCTGGTGTAGCTCTGCATACCAATCAGCTTCCAGTTTTTCTTTCTTGTCAAAGCTTAATTGACCAAGCTGAAGTTAGAAGCCGATTGCCTACCATGCACGGCTGCACCAGATTTTTCACACTCCAGTTTTAGTAAATAAGCCCCTGTCTTCTTTGGTCTGTCTTTTTCCTGCTCATCATATACATACTGTCTTCTTTGGTCTGACTTTTTCCTGCTCATCATGTGCACACACTGTGCGTGTGGGAAGAGAGGGAGACAGAGACATTATTTGTTTTCAGTGTACACTTACCAAACACTTTCTTTTCTTAGGTCCCTGGATCAATAATGAGATTGTTCAGAGTGTAGAAAGGGAGCTAAATTACTTATTCAATCAGATGATGGAGCGCTGTAGCTGTGAAGAATTTAATACAGTTCTACAATCTACACTTCAAGGACTAGAAGTTCGCAGCCTATGGGAAAACAACAATAAGGTGGACCTTTTTCTTATCCTTTAGTGTAAATTTTAAGCTAAATCTTTTTATGTGCTTTTTATTTTGCTGCCAATTAACATTTTCATGACCATTGCTCATTGTTGCCTAGATGGCCAGGGCAGCATCAGCATGTGTCATTTACCCTGACAATAACTTTATGCCTAATTTACATATTTAAATAATCTGAGTGCATTTATAAAGGACATATAGGGCTTTTATTTGGTGCAGTATTTCAGTAAAACGATACAGGGGGAACAATTCTATACAGATTGTGGGCGTGAAGGGGTTTAACATCTGGGTTGAAAATCAGAGGTAAATCAGCGTCCTTTCTCTTAAACTGGCCATACACTTGGCAGTTTAAGAGCATTCCATTATTTTTTCTGGTTCAATTATTTTTATTACAGAAAAAGTATTGAACAATGCAACAATGTCAAAAGCACCTAGACTGCCCACGTATGGGCTAGGACTAGCGCATAGGAGACAAAAAAAAAACACACAACTTAAACAGAGGAGTTAAACCTCCTGTCGAAATAATCCAGAGTATAATATACATTGTAGGGATAACCCCATTACATGCAAAATAACCGGGACCCACATGCAATAACTCTAAGAGCTAAGAGCCCCATTAAGAGAAAGAACCGAAAAGGAAAGTCATAAAAGGAATGGGGGGCAGGAAGGGGCAGGAAGAAAAAGAAATGGGGTAATGGGGGTGGGAGAGAAGGAGTATGGGACCCAGGATCGCCCAGGAAACAAGTCAGAGCCGACCTACACTTGTCAGGGGGAGTTCAGGGAAGGCATATGCCAGCCATGGCTCCCAAACTTTAAGGAACTTGGCATGCGTGTCTTCGAGTATACTAGACATCTGTTCATTGACCATCATGGCCGTCAAGCTGTTTTTCACTTCCTGGAAGGGGACTGTGGATTTCTCTTTCCATCAATTTCAGCCACAACACTGCCACAAGTGTTAAATAATTTTCCACTCCTTAATCAAAATTGTATTTGGTCCTGCTGTGCGTTTTTTCACTACATTTTTTATTGTTTGGTTTCTAATAGATGACAGGAATGCAAGACTTAAATGTACATTCCTTTGTCACTGGGTCAGGAGGACACGGCAATAAAACCCTGAAAGATGTTTTAAACCCCTTCTTACTTTACAACTTTGGTTGATGTCTCTGTCCTCCTCAGACAGAGGACCCACCACTTATGTCCTTATAACACTTTATCACAGGGACAGGATGTGAGCGCAAACTTGAGAGATGGGGGTCCCGGACACCAAACAGATACATGGCAGACCGTGTAGATTGTCTACCTTTCTCTGTGTAAGAAGTCTAGAGTAGATGTAGTTCCACCATCAGTAAGGCTAAGTGGTGGTTACTTCATCCCCAAATGATTGGATACAAACAGCGAAATACCCCCTTGGTGGGACTTTAAATAGGTAAACCGTACGACATAGTGTATTAAAAATATAACTATTTATTTCATATAATATATAAAAAGATTTGTCACTCGCAAGAGGGACCAACATCTATGCAAAAATGGGAATGAACATATAAAATGTCTGTTACATATACAGTTCACCAAAGATACATTCACATATGCTTCGAGGAAAGACTTCGAAATAAATATTTCCGTTGTCCGAAGATGGAGTTCGGTACAAAACATATATGTTTCAGGTCCAGAATGAGCCCTTCATCAGGGGTAAGTTACAACGGCTGAAATGTAGCACAGTGGTGTATTTTCTAAAAGAAGAATTCTTTTCTATTGGGAAGGAAAAGAACAAATCGGTATGCTGTGGTAAGACATGTATTTACAATGGTTAATCAATTTTGTTATTCCACGGGTTTATACGTGTCCTAGTAGCATCTGTAGATATGGGCACAGTGGCTGTATGTGCAATCTGACAAGGACAAATCTAGTATCACTACTAGATGGACAAAGATGTTTGACCGAGGGGCAAGAGATTGCTGGGGCTTGGTCTTCAGTTATGAATATGGGTCTTGATATTGGAGAAAAAATATAGAAAAAAAATGTAAGTAAAAATCGGATGAAATAAAATAGAAGCCTCATCAGGAAACAGGAAGAGAAGGGAGGGGAAAGGAGGGAAGGGAGGGGGTGGGAGAGAAAGGGGGGGGAGGGAGAGAGAGAGGGGAGGAGGGGGAGTGAGGGAACAGGATGGGGATGGGGACAGCACATACATGGGATCACATGCAGACCCCCTGAGGTACAACCAGGTACCAAAGTTTACTCACAATTTCAGACCAGGTCAGTGGTATGTCTAGTGAGAAGAGGATAGGGTGAATCATAGTCTGGTAGGCCGGGGGGGATCTACCTCCGGTCCATGACCCCCTAGTAGAATGGAAATAGCCTCTTAGACCTGTAAAGGTATAGGTCATATGTAAAAGAGGGTTCACAAAACCATGGTAAGCAATTGATTGCAAGTGAGTGGTAAGAAGAGATAGAGATGGTACTGGTGCAGGGTGGAACCAGGGAAATGAAATGGTGAAGGAGGTATTGAGGAATGAAGGGAGGAAAGAAGAAATGGATTGGAAGGAAGAAGAGATCAGGAAAGCATTGCTGCATGATAGGGTAGATGTAGCCCTCAGACTTACCCCCAAAGTGGCCCCACAAGGTCCGTCGTTCGCCCAGGTAGTGTCTCTCAAAAGCACTAACCTGGGACGGTGTATATGGCGCCGGACGCGCACGCATGTGTGTTCCCGTCATCATCACTCGCATGCGTGCCGCGTCATCAATGACGTGCCTGTCGGGTCGGAAATCCGGAAGTGACGTGCCGCGGCTGGAACGCAAAAGTGTTCGTCTTGCGGTGTCCAATAGAAGGAAGAGCTGAATGCTCCATGCAGGATGCCACACCATTCTATGGCAGAATAGGAGCCAATCGAATAGAAAAAAAGCTGGAAAGAAATATCAAAGAAAGTGGAACAAAAAAGGAGTCAGAGGTCAAGGGTGGGAGGAAGAGCAGCCTATAAGGAAAGAGCAACAAAAAAGGCATAAACATAGTTGCCACTAATTTAGGTAGTATCATGAAATTTAGGAAGCAGTCTGGGAAAAAGAAATAACCTGGGGAGTATCAAAACGGGGAACGAAAGCGGCCCCTAGGTTAAGGGGATGGGTGAAATTATCCGCCTCGTAACGTCACCTAGTGGGAACAATGGAGAATTCAATGTTGGACAAAAAAATCAAATTGTGGATGAAAAATTAAGGACTAGAAACTGGATATACAGCCACTGTCCTCCACCTGATACAAAATGCTTGAAAGGAGAGACAAGGTTACAGTATTAGTCGTAAGGCAAATTCATCAATGTCGGTAAGATATGTACCTTAGATTATAGCACAACCTCAGGAATAGGGTGTAAACTTTGGCTAAGGGAAGACATATCCTTAACCAATATAACCAATAACCAATCCTTAACCAATAACATATCCTTACCAACCGGAAGGTTTTCCAGCTTTAGGACCAGAGCACTTTTTGCGATTTGGCCTTGCGTCGCTTTAACTGACAATTGTGCAGTCGTGCGACGTTGCACCCAAACAAAATTTGCGTCCTTTTTTTCCCACAAATAGAGCTTTCTTTTGGTGGTATTTGATCGCCTCTGCGTCATTTCTGATCGCCGCTATAAACAAAAGAAGAGCGACCATTTTGCAAAAAAAAACAAATTTCTTACTTTTTGCTAAAATTCAAATCCAAAAAAAAATATATAAAAAAACATTTTTTTTCACCGGTTTTAGCCGATTTATATTCTTCCTCATATTTGTGATAAAAACCACAATTGGCGTTTATTGATTGGTTTGCGCAAAAGTGGCCAAGTTTACGTATGATGAGAATTAATTTCTGGGGTTTTTATTTTTTTTAATTTTTTACTAGTAATGGTGGCGATCTGCGATTTTTAGCGGTACTGCGATACTGTAGTGTCGGACATTTTTTACACTTTTTTGGGACCAATGACATTTATTCAGCAATCAGAAATTTAAATGTCCACTGATTACTGTATAAATGTCATTGGCAGTGAAGGGGTTAACCTGGGGGGGGGGAGCTAGGGGTTAACTATGTTCCCTGGGTGTGTTCTTACTGTGGGGGGGGGGTTGGGCTACCATGGGCATTAGAGATCTAACTGATCCCAGTGACAGGGATCAGTAGATCACCCATGCCTGCACTGTCAGAATGGGGAACCGCCGTGTTTACATCGGCGGTTCCCCATTCTTTGCCTGTGGCCCCTCATCGCGGCTCGCCGGCGGACATCGGGTCCACCCGAGCCGCGGGCACACTCCTCAGGAGTGCGGTGCACGCCCCCTAGCGGCCGTCTTTTTACGGTGATTCGTGCACAGCAACCACACTGCCGCCGTGAAAACACAGCAGGCGGTCGGGAAGTGGTTAAGTTAACCATGTCCCTCCCAGGTGCCAGAGGTGAAACCTTCCAAAAAGGGTCGATAGCTAATGGAACTATTTAAGCCTGGTGGCATAGTGGCCCGTAGGGTCACTATCCAGCGGGTCTCAGTCTGTAAGAGGGTGTTGTGTTGTTGGGGTGGATGCTGTCCAAAATTAAAAATTCAATCTTGGAGAAGGATTTGTTGTGGCTATCCCTTACATGTCTGCCTAAGGGAAGGTCCGGGTTGCATGTTTTCATACTAGTTATGTGTCTTGAGGCTCTCTTATAAAATTCTTGTGTGGTCTTGCCCACATAGAAACCCCCACAGGCACAAGTGAGTAGGTACACTACCCCAATTGTGGTGCAGTTGGCAAAATGCAATGGCTTATACTTTTGTCCATTTGGTAGTTTGACGTTGGTATTTGTGTTCATATAACGACAAATGTTACAACCCCCACATTTAAAGGTACCCCTTCGTTTACACGGATCACCCCTAAATTCACCCGTGTACTCACTATGGACTAAATAGTCTCATAGTGATCGAGACCGCTGAAACGTAATTGGGGGATTTTTAGGTATTAGAAGAGTCAGGGTAGCTCCCATAGTTAAGATATGCCAAAATTTTAAGACTTAAGATAAGAAAAGAGAAAGAAAGAAGGGTGGAAGAGGAAAGAAGTAGGAAAGACGTCTCACCAGTAGCTCCCAACCGGTCATGGTGTATCCTCTTGGAGATGCCACAGCTCCCAGGTCTTGTCGTGGGCTTCCAGTCTGTCCTGCATTCTAGCAGTCGTCTTCTCAATTTGCTCAACATCCTTCACCCTAGCATATATAGCCTCGGGGGTAGGGGGGGAATGCATCTTCCAGTTGAGGGCTACTAAGCATCAAGCAGCTGTAAGGATATGTCTAAGAAGCTTTTTATGATGTTTAATCATGTTTACCTGCGATAGGCCTAGCAAGAAGAATTTGGGTGTGTTGGGAATAGGTACCTCAAAGAGGGGAGATAGCAGATTCTGTACGGAGCGCCAGTATGGAATAATGAGGGGACAGCTCCAATATGCGTGAAGAAGAGTTCCCATGTTCCTCCCAAAATTCCAGCAACGATCAGTGCAGGATGGGTAAATAGCATGGAGTATGTCCAGTGTCATATACCAGGAGTATATAATTTTATAGGCATTTTCTTTGTAAAGGGTACATTGTGAACTCCTGGCTGCCTGTGACCAAATCACCCTCCTTGTTTCAATAGAGATTGGCTCTCCTAGCATCTTTTTCCATTTGCGCATAAAGGCATGCTTATTGTGGTCGGATAGAGGATAGGCGCTAAGTATCTTGTAGATGTCATATATCTTCCCTCTGCCTGTTAAACCTTCCAGTACTACCCTTTCAAACAGAGAGGGAGGTGATATTTGTAAATTAGGGGCTATGGTTTGGGCATAGTGGTGGATCTGCAGGTAACCATAGAACCCCTCTATAAGGTATGTTATATTTATTCTGCAGCTCAGAAAAAGACAGCAGTCTACGGGACCTAGGATCCACCAGATGCCCAAAGTGAAATAGATTCCGTGTAGCCCATGGTGAAGACATTTGGTCTGAGAGACTAGCAGGCACCTGGGGGTTGTATAGGATAAGAATTCAGCAGAGACTTCTCAGAATTAAGCTGGAATTCACGTGATCATTTATGCCACAATGAGCGTAGCTGGGCCATAGACCCCAGTAGCTGACTAGGGTCAACCTCCGCACCTGCACTCCAAAGTAGGCTATTTGGGTGGACCCGTGCTAACCACATTTTATCTATCTCAGTCCATTTGTTATAGGAGCATTGTGGGAACCAGTAAATTATCGTGCGTAATTGGGTCACCTGATAATATTTTTAAAAATTTGGAAACGCAAGGCCATTGTCCTGTTTTGAGGCTACAAAAAAGAGAGGTGATTGAGGATCACCAGCGCACCATTAACAGGAGCCCAAAGTTCCATAAAACATAACTTTTAATATACTGAATATAAAATCTACATATACCACTGGAGTAGGAAACAGTAAAAATTGACAACGTTGTCAGTAACATTAGACGCGTCTGATCACCCATGCAACCTTCACCCCAGCCATCCACATACAGTCATTCACCCTCTAAGGTCCATGACCAGTACAAGGGGTCCTGGCCAGACCATAGGGACATAAAATGTAAATGCCCTGAGATCCAGGGATAGGGGAGTGTGTGGCTTGGGAGATAACGCTGCTACATAAACCAGTAGGGAAATGAGGCAAAGGTTGGTAGCAATGGAGTGGGAATGTCTAAGATACCATCAGTCATTAGCCGTCACTTTCAGTATAACTCCCCCGGTAGTATAATGCACACCACTAATGCACGTGCAGTCAATAGATCACCATAGTAAGTAACACTGATCGGTCCAAAGATCAAAGTGAAACAATCGCTGAAACAGCTGTGGACACCATACGGCAATAGATACAGCAGCGGTGACACAGGCACTTTAAGATACGATCTCACCGGTCTCGGAAGGCGGCGTCACTGAGGGGACGGAGGGTTCCAAAGATTCACAGATCCCATCTCCTTGCCATAGCCTCAAAATAGCAGCGTAGCGGGACCTCCCTGGCTCCGGCTGATTCAAACAGCAGTTACGGAGCGGGGAGGGAGGCGTCTCTTAGACATTCCCACTCCATTTCTACCAACCTTTGCCTCATTTCCCTACTGGTTTAT
The DNA here is from genome assembly GCA_018402905.1 of Glandirana rugosa. Lineage (NCBI taxonomy): Eukaryota > Metazoa > Chordata > Amphibia > Anura > Ranidae > Glandirana > Glandirana rugosa. The sequence continues at coordinate 484,180 of BLSH010320406.1, read as the reverse complement.
GTAGCAGCGTTATCTCCCAAGCCACACACTCCCCTATCCCTGATCTCAGGGCATTTACATTTTATGTCCCTATGGTCTGGCCAGGACCCCTTGTACTGGTCATGGACCTTAGAGGGTGAATGACTGTATGTGGATGGCTGGGGTGAAGGTTGCATGGGTGATCAGACGCATCTAATGTTACTGACAACGTTGTCAATTTTTACTGTTTCCTACTCCAGTGGTATATGTAGATTTTATATTCAGTATATTAAAAGTTATGTTTTATGGAACTTTGGGCTCCTGTTAATGGTGCGCTGGTGATCCTCAATCACCTCTCTTTTTTGAATTGTATATTTAGCACCTAGGAACCACGCCTAGATGTAGGCGGTTTGTTTCTGGGGTAGGTTATGGCATACATATAGCCGTCCTGATACCCGATATATTGGTCTGAACGGGTGAATTTTATTAAATAGTTTTTTTGCTGTTTTGACGCTAGCAATACTGATGAGGGTATCCTATGTCGCTTGTAGTTCCACACGCATCATATCAGGTCCGCCTGTAGTTTTTTAAGGGGGGCATGTGGGATAGGTATAGGAAGCGTTAGAAATAAGTAAAGAAGCTTAGGAAGAATGACCATTTTAATGAGATGCGTTCCAGAAGAGAGGGTATTTTTTCCACTTCTGTACTAAATCCTTGATAGTAGCGTATAGTTGGGGAAAATTTGCTAGGTATAATGTAGTGAAAGATGAGGTGAGATTGATGCCCAGATATTTCAGGGCGTCTGACTTCCATTTATGGTGGAAGGTAGTCGTCAAGTGTGTCACTTCGTTTGCTGAGATATTAACAGGGAGAGCCTCTGACTTGGATGCATTTATTTTAAAACCCGATAGAAACCCGTATGTCTCTAGCACGGCGTGTAGGTTTGGCAGGGAGGTCCTGGGCTGGGTGGCAGGTATTACATTGTGCACAAAGAGTGAATATTTAAATTCCCTTCCCCTAACCCAGCAGTTCTCAACCCATGGGTCGCGACCCCCTGGGGGGGTCGATTGCCGATTTCCAGGGGGTCGCGACGCTGCACGGCTTGCTGCACATCTCTCCAGACAGACCCGACTCTGTAGTATGTCGGGTCCATCTCGGCCAGCAAGATGTCACTTCTGGGAGAGGAGGAGGAGGAGGGAGCATGACGGACGGTGTGGTGCTGTTCTGAGGTCTGTGTACTGTTTCTCTCTAATGTAGAGGAGAGAGACAGTGACCAGGAAGGGGGGGGGAAATTAAGGAGTGATGGGGGGGTTAAGAGAACATGTGCTGGGGGGACGCTATGGGAAGGGATAGAGGGGTCCACTAGAGGGGGTCTGCACTGATAGAGGGGGGGTCTGCACTGATAGAGGGGGGTCTGCACTGATAGAAGGGGGTCTGCACTGATAAAAGGGGGTCTGCACTGATAGAAGGGGGTCTGCACTGATAGAGGGGTCTGCACTGCAGGGGGTGGTGGTCTATACCTGAGGGTTCTGAAGAGAGCAAAAGGAGGGGAAGGAACAAAGAAAAAGGGAGCGAAAGAATAAGAGAAAGAGCAAGAAAGACGGATAGAGAGAGAGATGGGGGAAAAACCCAAGAAATTAGGATAGAGAGAGATAAAACAAAGAAAGAATAACAAAGAGAAAGAGTGGTACATCCTAAAATTTACCATAAGGGGTTTTAATACTGTGGAAGGGACTCAGGGAGCTATAAATGTCCGTGGGTTAGGGGCGCAAATTACTTACAACCCACGCTATGAAAATAATTTTACTGCTAGGGGTCCCCGCAACTTGGGAAATTTTATCAAGGGGTCACGGCACTTGTAAGGTTGAGAACCACTGCCCTAACCAGTATATCCTAAATATCTGGATGCCTATGAATGGTTGCTGCCATGGGCTCCATACATAGGACAAAGAGTAAGGGTGAGAGTGGGCACCCCTGAGTACCATTAGTGATAGGGAGGGTGGGGGACAGAGCAAAGGGAGTTTTCACCTGAGATGTGGGATTCGCATAGAGATGGCATACGGCCCTCAGGAACGGTCCACAAAATCCCACGTGTTGCAGTGTGGCAAATAGGAACGGCCATCCTAGGCGGTCAAACGCCTTTTCTGCATCTAAACTCAGCACTAAAGCCTGTGATCACTCCCTGTTCATTGAGTCTATCAGGTCTACAATCTTTCTGGTGTTGTCTCCTGCCTGCCGCAGGGGGACAAATCCAACCTGATCCTTGTGTATCAAGGAGGGTAGAACCTGATTCAGAGGTATAGAGAGCAATTTGGTAAATATTTTCAAATCAGAGTTTAAGAGGGCTATAGGCCTGTAACTGGCACACAGGGAGGGGATCTTTGTCAGGTTTAGGAATCAGTGTAAGGAAGGATCTTTGCATGTCTGATGGTATGGGGGTCTGCTGCAAGAACGCATTGAATCGTTTACACATGTATGGAAGTAGTAGGGGAAGGAAAGTCTTATAGTGTTCATATTAAAGGCCATCCGGGCTGGGTGATTTATGTTTGGGTAGACCCTTAATAGTCAGTGTGATGTGAGTTCCTCTTCCGCTATAGGTGCATTAAGGGAAAGGAGATCTGTATGTTGGAGTTGGGGGATCCCACTATGCTCAATATATTGTTGTATGCGGCCCGTCATGTCCTGGGTGAGCAGGTCATGGGGAATGTTAGGGTTATTGTGTAATGTGGCATAGAATTCCTCAAAGGTGTGGGCTATGTCCTGGGGTTGGGACACCAGGGTCCCCTCTCTATTCTTGATTTGTTGGGCCAACATGTGGGTTTGTTCTGATAATTTCCTGGCCAATGATGAATGGTCCTTGTTACCCTTTTCATAGTATAGTTGTTTGAGTCTGATCAGAGCTTTTTCAACTTAGCCTAGAGCCAGATCTTGGAGGGTCATCCGCAAACGTGTAATCTTTTTAATCAAGGGGATAGATAGAGATGTTTGAAGGTGACGCTCCAAGGCTGCAAGTTCCTTTTCGGTGCGTAGCCTAGCAGCTTCAACATCACTCTTCATAGCCGAAGAGAGTTATATATCTACTTCAGATGACCGCCTTATAGGCTTCCCAGAGAGTGGATATAGAGGTCTTGGGGGTATTGTTTTCAGTGAAATAAAGCCGTAGAGTAGTATCCAGCTCTGACTTAGAGGGGACATGTTGAAGAAGAAAATTGTTTAGTTGCCAGTGGCATGGTCTACGATTAGGCACTCCTAAGTCTAATGTGAGTAAGATAGGTGCATGGTCAGACCATGAAATCAGGAGAATTTTTGCAGTTCTGAGGAAGCGGAGTGTCGTATTATTGACAAATAAGTAGTCTATGCGCGAGTGTGTACAAGGGGGCGGAATAAAATGTCTATTGTTGGTCCCCGGGGTGGAGCACCCTCCATGAGTCAAACAATGCGTAGCGTCTAGTGAGCTGACGAAAGAGTCATGACTCGCACAGAGTCCGCGCCTGAGAGGTGCGGGGGCTCGGTGTTTGGCGGTCGAAGGTCTCTGAGTCAAGTTGAAGTCTCCCCCCACTATAAATAAGTCATGTGTGGTTCTAAAAAGGCGAGAGAACACTCGTGATAAGAAACTAAGCTGGCAAGCTGTTGGAGCATAGAGCACACAAAAGGTGAGTGGCCTCATCTGACACTGTCAGCGCAGGATTACATAGTGCCCCTTCGGGTCCATGAGTGATTGCAGGAGAATTGGGATCCCCGTTTAAAGAGGATAGCCGCACCTGTCCCTTTACGAGAGCTAGTGGCCTGGTATACTTGTGGGAAGTGTCTAGAAGCAAATGCAAAGGACTCCCCCTTTGAGAAGTGCGTCTCCTGAATCATCAGCCCCGGATTGCCTAAACTCTCGTAATGCCAAGTGTCTACTTATATTGGAATTTAAACCGTGGACATTTAACGACAATATCTTAGCCATGATCATAAATTAACAAGCCTTTCAAATACTTATCTGCTCTAGCTAGTAAAGTATGGCGTTGGAGGACAAGGGAGCCCGACATCCCCAGGACACTAATGAAGAGAATCCGGTGGGTAGTTGGAGGACTAGAAGAAGAGGGAGAAAGGAAAGAAAGCTGAGAGAAAAGAGAGAAGTTGGAGCCAAACAACATAAAGCCATTTGCAAAATACTAATCAAACAGACCTAAATTACCATATTCTACACATTTCTAAGTCCCTATATATCTACCCGGACCTGAGTCCGATCAAAGGGGAGGGACTCCCAGGCCAGGGGAGATATGAGGAAGTGTATCAATAGATCTAGAACTATAACTGTAGGTTATCAAGGAACTGTAGGAGGTGTAACCCGGGTGGGGGGGGCGACCAAAATTCAACCGCTCTCGGGTCTCGAGGAGAGCTGGCCCAAAATGGTAATACTAGAGATAACGATTCCATTAACCACTTGCTTACTGGGCACTTACACCCCCTTCCTGCCCAGGCCAATTTTCAGCTTTCAGTGCTGCTGCACTTTGAATGACAATTGCGTGGTCTTGTAACACTGTATTGAAATGACATTTTTATCATTTTTTTCACACAAATAGAGCTTTCTTTTGGTTTCATAGTTTGTTATAAAATTTTGAGAACAGGTAAATTTTTCTTCTTCATTGATGTGCGCTAATGAGGCAGCACTGGTGGGCACTGATAGGCTGCACTGATGGACACTGATAAGGCGGCACTGATGAGGTGGCATTGATGGGTGGCACTGATGGGCAATGGTAGGCACTGGTAAATTACACTGATCGGCAGCACTGATGAAGCACCAATGGCCACTGGTTGGCAGTATTGATAGGTGGCACTTGTGGGCACTGATAGGTGGCACTTGTGGGCACTGGTAGGCTGCACAGATGTGCACCTGTAGGTGGCACTGGTGGCCACTGGTAGATGGCACTGGAGGGTACTGCATAGCAGCAGTGCCTCTCCATATGCGAGACCAATGTCCCTCTCTCTGCAGCCGGTGATTGGCCTTTTTTTTTCCCTCACGCTGTCAGCGTGAGCGGAAAAAAAAGTTGATTACCGATCTCTTGTTTACATCACGTGATCAGCTGTCATTGGCTGACAGTGGATCACGTGGTAAGGTGCCGGGACCGGCCCCTTACACTGATCTGTGATCAGCCGAGTCTTATTGACTCAGTGATCACAGAGCACGCAACACGCACCTCGCAGGGGCGCACAGGCAGCTCGTGCACGGTAGGACGTCCATGGACACCCTCCTGGCAATTCAGGTCCGAGCTGTAGCTGCCTTTTTTAGGTTAGGAAAGTGGCTATGTCCGGCTGAAGAATACGACCATCTGGTCAGTTCTATCTGGGCTTGGTAGTTTTACGGGGGGTCTCAGGGCGTCAGGAACATTTGGGAGGTGAGGCCTGCTGCCATACCACAGGAGGAAGGGGTGGAGTGGAAACCAGGTCCCACTCGGGGAGCTGGGGGGGGGCTGGGATTTCCAGCACATTGTAAAATGTGTTGATATCTTCCGGATATCGCAGGTTTGCAAATTTTCCTTGGTGTTTTGCCGTGAGGCTAAAAGAGAACCCCCAGTGGTATGTGATGTCTGCTTCTTGAAGGGTGCGCAATAAGGGTTGGAGTAGTCTGCGTTTTTGCAGAGTAATCCAGGACAAGTCCGGAAATAGCTGGACAGGGGTGTTGTCAAAAATGACCCTCCGTTGGGAGCAGGCCTTGCGCCTGATGTCTTCCTAGTGGAAAGGAGTGTACTCTGCATATTACATTGCGTGGCTTGGAGGCTGGGCCTTTTGGGGCGCAAGGCTCAATGGGCTCTATCCATCTTGATGTGTTTGGCGTGTGGCTCTCCCAGAAGGGCATTAAACAGTGTTTGTAGGGAGGATTGCAGGTCTTCAGTGCCCTCAGACTCAGGGAGACCCCGAATACGGATATTGTTCCCGCGGCCTCTGTTGTCTAAATCCTCAAGATGACGTTGCATATCCCTAAGAATAGTGCGATGGTCTGCTCCTTGAAGTTGTGTGCGATGCACCGCCAATTTAGTTTCCTGAATCTCCTCCTCAACCATTTATATTCTGTCAGCAAGGTGTTTGAGGTTAGCACGTATCACTTGTATTTACATTCGACATGTGAACTTGACATCCTCTTCCAGCTGTTTAAAATACTCTTGTGTAGGAATCCCTGGCAGATAGGTGTGCTATGATGTTGGTAGTTGAGGGATCGGGGTTGGAGCTTGCGTTTGTGGTAGTCCATGTGCGATGAGAGGAATCTGCTGGGATCCCCGTGGCCCTGCTTGCTCAGCGGCTGTTGCGGGGGTCCCATAGTTCATACCACTACAGGTCATTGTTAGGTGGGTGTCTCAGCTTATGGTTATGTTTAGGTTGCTCAGGTGTAGGGGAGCCCGCCATCTGCGCGTAGGTGATGTCATGTTCAGGGGTCTGCCTGGTTGTGCTGTGTTCCCTAGAGCGTGAAGGACTCTGGGTTTTAGTAGAGGCGGCGTTAGGTGTACATGTTGAGGACAGTAGTAGATGCTCTGCTTGCCCCAGTATAGGAGAAGGGGATGCCTGGGCCTGGAAGGGCTGGGGCGTCATTAGAGTCCTCTGAAAAGGAGGGAGAGCCGGGGCCATCCCGTGTGATACATGGGTCTGATGCTGTCCGCAGCAGCCGCGGGAAGGTGTCTGTGCATTGTGTGTACGACACTGGGAAGCGGCCTAGCAAAGCAGGCTGGTCCTTGTGCAGCGCGGCTGCCTCGATTTCTATCTGTGGGGACGGACTCGCCACTCCTGTAACATCAGGCGGTCCCATCCTTCCAGCAGGCAGCTGATGGAGTGCGGATGGAGCCCTATGGGCTGGCGGAAGTGCGCTGTGGAGCAGCCCCTGAGCTGGTAGAGGAAGCAGTCGGCGCCATCTTGGCGGTTCCGTGTGGTGATGTGTCCGCCGGACCAAAGAAGTCCCAGAGGCTGGCCACGGATCCCGGTGGAGGCTGGGACGATCTCCGCTTCTTTGTGGATCGAGAGTGCTTAGATTTGCCCATGGATGGGTTTGTGATGTCCCCCAAAACGCTTCGATGTAACGGGCCGGCAGAGAGCTAAGCTGCCATCCAGGTTGGCTTCCAGTCACCCCCCTCGGTTCTTAGAGCTGACGGGGGACAGATGCAGCTTTGGACCGATGTTGCATCCACCTAGGCAAGTATGATTCCTAAAAAAAACAAAACCCTTACTTCTTTTTTAACTTTATTGAAATATTCTGGTACAGGGGTGATCCACCTGCTCCTTTTAGGCATTTCACTCAGGAGCTTACTCATGGTGAAGTCAGGGAATTGCTCATCTCTCAGCTGTTGCAGGATAATCATGCATTTGGCAATTCTATATGAGGCACCTGCTTTATTCCAGTCTCTTCTCAGACTGCATCAGACCCTTCTTTTGTTGTGGATCAAGTTTCTCAGTACACTAAACTGTCTGCCCTGAGGAACAGGTATAGCTTAATTGTACAGGATACAGATAACTTATTCATACACCATGGATTATAGTCTCGTACCTACAGGTGATTGGACACTGACAAGCTTTTGAGGGTATGATGACCCCCTCTATGTCTCCTTCCCTATAACCCTTCCCTATACCCCTAGTTTTTTTCCGAAGGTGGTGGACCTCTTCTCCTTACTGGAGAAATCAGCTTCACTAGTTTATGATTTTCTCTTTATTATTTTGTTACTTTGTTAGAATTTTTCAATTAATCCTCACTGGCTGAAAAAAGCATTGTATTTAAAACCTTGGGAGCCATAACTGGACCCCATGCTGTGGGGACGGCCTGTAATTTTGCTTTCGATACTGGGCCCTGCTTGGGGCACTCACCTTGGCACTTGGTGTAACATGCTGAGTTAGCCGCAGGATGCTATCCAGGTCCAGGCCTGTTGTCCATTGCTATGGAACCCAGTCCCTGAAAATCCATTTGGAGGTATGCCCACCGTGAAGGGCGAAGCCTGATCTGTATAAACAGTCCAACGTCGTGGAGAGGTAAGACAGGATCACCCTGTATCTGACTGTTACTGAAAAATTGGGAATATGTTTGGAATGTATTCACTTCACAATGCAAACTTGGCACTAAAATTCAACCACTCGGAGCTCAATCTTAGGTAGATGACCAGGTGTTACATCACACTACTGGACGCACACTTTAACACCACTTCTGCCTAGAGTCCTTATAAGGTAGGTGTGCACTTCCTCCTGCCCTCTAGAGATGTACATTTTCTGAAAATGTTGAAGCCATGGAAACAAAAATATTTTTTTCCCTGTTTTTTTTCTGGAAAAAATTTTTTTGGAAATATGGAAAAAAAATAGCATGGATTAACTAGTTTTACAAATTGGAAGTCATTTTATTACACTCGAAAGGTGAAATACAGTGTATATAATAGTATTATGCTTGAAACAAAAGTACAGCTTATTCAGTAAACAGACTAAACTTGCATTTTGAAATGTTATTTTTTATTACAATTGGAATAACAAGGACTGTATACGTTAATAACATTTCATCTATATATATGACAGGCATTTACCCCATTTCTCTTGTAATAATTTATAAGCTTCCTGCCAATATACCTTTTCAGTTATTGATAGTGCTGATCCAGAAGCATATATTGCTCATGCAAAAGCTTAATCAATGTCTCCTGATTTTCAGGTGTCATTTTATCTATAAATGAAGGGATTGTGTATTTTTGTTCCTTCTTTCAAATATTCTGCTAACAGGTAATTTGAGAAGCTCTTAAACGCTTTCTTCAAGCCAACATGACCCTGTTTTTCAGGACCATGCTTTTACAAAGCAATTACAACAATTGCCTTCTCCTCTTCTTTTTCGTGTAGATATCCTGGATCACGCCATGAGAACAAATATCCAGAATGGCTCTAACCTCTATTTATGGGTTCAGAATCTTATGGCTAAAGACTGACACAGCAGAAGCTGCCTTTAAAAGATGCCTCACTTGAATGCTGTTCCAGGGAAGATGGTCTGGAGTCTAGTTCCAGGGTCTGTTTGGTAGAAGTGCCTAAACCCCCCTTGCAGCTGCAGGCTCTAACCAGGCTTTCAACTTCAAAGCCAGCCCTCCCTTTTGGCACAAGGCTTGGCCTACAGAGGCCACCAAGCCTTCCCCAAACACATCTTCACAATGGAGGAGCACTATCACTCCTAAGAGTAGTGGTGGTGGGGGGCACATCTGTTACAGGTTACAGTTTGCCTCTCTCTGGGTCCCAGATATCCCAGACCTGTGGGTTCAATCCGTGGTTTCAAAATGATACTGAACTCTAACATGTCACCACTTGCTTCTTTCAGTTCAACCGGAAACTGTCCAAAGACTTGCAGAATGCCCTGAACCACCTCTTGTACCAAGCAGTCTTTGTGGCAGTACCACCACAGGACATGGTACCACAGAAAGACCAACAGGGGTATTCGTCCTATACTGGAATTGAACTCTCTCAACAAATTACTTCAAATTCTAGAGTTTCACATGGAATTTATAAGGTCAGTACTTAGTGTTAAATCCTATAGGTGCTTATGTGCCAAAAGTTGAAACCCAGCAAGGGAAACTGTCTGTCTTTGTGGGGGGGGGCGGTGCTTGATCTTGAGATTCACAGTAATAAACAGACCATGCCCAGTCTAAAGGTTCAAAAATTATATTATATGCTGTTTATTAATGATAAAAACTTACATCAGTTGTTGCAGGCGATTGATAACCCACAGACTGCCAGATTGTATTATAGCCATGAGCCAATTTATAAGCTATCCCAGATGAAAGAACCCAGGAGCATCCAAGTGTGGAGTGTGTTGGAGCCGGGCAACCAGGCTGGATGAATAAACGGCCGGTGCCAAATCGATCCAACGTGGAGCCGGGGAAAGGCAGAGTGACACTGGCAGCCTGAGATGATGTCACTTGTTGGACTGCGTGTATACTGGAGCCGGGGAAAGGCTGACGCATGCTTCCTTGATGGTGCGTCTGGGACGACAATCTACTCAAGAATCAAAGCGTGGTCCCGTCACCATGACAATATATTTTGCGTCATTGCTTTGTCAAGTCACGTAACAGGACCGGACCAGTAGTGATTTAAAGGAGTTAGGATCTGGAAGTGACTGGGGGAGGAAGGAGAGATTGAAAAGGAACTTGAAATAACCCAAAAACTCATATTTTTAGATCTAGAACTCTTACATGAGAAGGGTAAAATATCCTTTCAAAATCATTGCAAGCCGACAAGCGGCAACTCATATTTACATTTCTCAACCTGTCACCATCCTTCCTGGAAGAGGAATATTCCAAGTGGTCAGTTCCAGTGTTTATGCAGGAACTGTACCAAAGATGAAGACTATGAGACGGGCAAGCTTTGATTAAAAAATTCCATGAGGGAGGGTTTCCTAAACCCCTCCTCGACAAAGCTTTGCAAAAACACAGTGTGTCCTCATCTTCATCATGTGAGAGTTCAGTAGATTCATAACATGTTACAGTAATCAATATAAGAAAATAACACAAATTATCCGAAAACATTGGAATCTTTTGAAACTGGACCCTCAACCTGTTGATCATATACCAGAGATCCCCCAAGTTACGTTTAAAAAGGCAAGAACCCTAAAAAAAAACACATTGCTCCGAATAGATTAAAATTGCACAGGAAAACCTACAGCTCTGACATCCGCTCTTATTTCGATAATCGCACCAGCATTTTTCAATGTCGTAAGAGGAGATGTCTAATGTGCTAGTCAATAACACACGGCACATCTAGCTTCATGGATGGGGAGGGTCATATGTACCGTATCAATCAGTTCATCACATGTTCTTCCGAATTTGTGATTTATGTGCTTCGGTGTCCATGTAAACTCCTATATGTGGGTCGCACTATGCCCACTATGCCCTTGCGCAAGAGAATAGGGGAAAATAGAAATCTCATCAAAAGGGGATGCGATAAGCATAGTGTCCCCCGACACTTCCTATTACACCATATGAAGGACTTTAGAAGCCTCGAAGTATTAGCAATCTAATATATAGCAGATAACACCCTGTCAGCAAATAAAAAGTTTTCTCTGTTATGTAAAAAAAGAAGCATACTGGATTTCCGTTTAAATACACTAGCCCCTAACAGGTTAAATGAGGAGCTAGAAACCAATAATTTAATATAGGATGTCTTTTATTCTTCTTTGAAGAGCTTTTTAGTAAGTTATATATACATATCAATTATTCTTTGATACAGCAAACAGGTGGACACTATGACATGTGGGCAGGTGGCATACTGTATGCAGGGCCAAATGTGCACATCATGTTCTTATAAGTTCATTTTAAGCTGATTCTAATTTTAATTTTAAGTACAGTTTTTAAGAAAATGCATTACAATCTTTTAGAACATTTTTTTAGAATGTATTATGGTTCTGTTTATGATTTTTTTTCTTATTTAATTTCTTTGTGTATTGTTTCAAATAATTTTTCAATATTAGGTGTAGGATCCTGAGGCCAACTGTTAATTTAAATATTATAGATGCTTTAATCAATTTGATTAAAAGTGGCGTTTTCTACTTTTTTTTCCCCCCCTTTTATTTTTTCTTCTTGTTTTTGTTTTGTATTACAACCAATGAAACTTAATTATTATTATTTTGTTATTGGCATTTTAATCGTTTTATTCAACAATTGTTTTTATACATATATGATAATTTATATGACAGGTTCCCGGTTTGTTGCCATTTCGGATGGAAGGGGCAGAGTTATTTCAAGTTCTTTTACAATCTCTCCTTCCTCCCCCAGTCACCTCTGGGTCCTAACTCCTTTAAATCACTACTGATCTGGTCCTGTCATTTGACTTGACAAATCAATGACGCGAAACATGTTGTCACAGTGATAGGACCACGCTGTGACGCTCGAGTAGATTGTCGCCCAGTCGCACCATCCAGGAAGCCACGTCAGCGTTCCCCGACTCCAGTATACATGCAGCCCGACGAGTGACGTCATCTCGGGCTGCCAGTGCCACTCTGCCTTTCCCCGGCTCCACGGTGGATCGATTTGGCACCGGCTGTTTATTCGTCCAGCCTGGTTGCCCGGCTCCAACACACTCCACACTTGGATGCCCCTGGGTTCTTCCATCTGGGATAGCTTATAAATCGGCTCATGGTTAGAATACAATCTGGCGGTCTGTGGGTTATCAATCGCCTGCAGCAAGTGATGTAAGTTTTTATCCTTAATAAGCAGCGTATAATATAATTTTTGAACCTTTAGACTGGGCATGGTCTGTTTATTACTGTGAATCTCAAGATCAAGTACTGCCCCCCACAAAGAAAGACAATTTCCCTTGCTGGGTTTCAACTTTCTGCACATAAGCACTTATAGGACTTAACACTACGTTTTCTTATGCTCCGTTCCTCGAGAGTTTACCTTGGCAGCTAGTGTTGCAGTCATCCCCATTAACTCTTCTGGCTTATACAGCTTCCTATGAATAGCACCTGATTGTTGTTATTCTGTAAGGTCAGTACTTGCCTCTCTGAGACATGGGGACCACATGGCATCTATAAACATCCAAGATGCCTATCCGCATGTTCCCATTTACCCACCTCATCAGTAATTACTACTCTTTGCAGTGACAGACATCTATTTCCTTCAACCTATCCTCTTTTCCCAGAATGTTAACAACAGTCTTAGCACCCCTGCTTACCCTCCCCAAAACTCAGGACATCCACTATGGTGACACTGTACTGTTCTGCTGACAGTATGTAAAAAAAAAAATTGAAAAAAAAATTATAAACAAAAATACTGTCAACAGAACAAGTGCAATGTCACTATGGTGAAATCCTATTGCTGTAGTGGCGCTCATGTATAATTGCTGGCTGCTCTGATATCACTGTATGTCAGTGCCACCGGCCGTTGTCTCTGATCACAGCCACACTAGTACAATATCACCAGACCAGTTCTGCCAGTCAGTATCCCTAATCATCACTGCTTCAGTCAGTGTCCCTAATTACCACTGCACCAGTCACAGTGTTTCTGATCACGACAACAGTCCCGGTGTCCCTAATCAGTGCCACACCAGTCCCAGTGTCCCTGATCACCACTGCACCCGTCATATTGTCCCTAATCTCTGCTGCACAAGTTAGTGTCCCTGATCACCGCCATACCAGTCCAAGTGTCCCTGATCACAGCCACACTAGTCTTAGTGTCCCTTATCCTTGTCACACCAGTTTCACTGTCCCTGATTACCACTACACCAGTCCCTGTGTCCCTGATCACCACCACACTAGTCATAGTCACCATAAGGACTATTCACTTGTGCAATGCTCTTTGAAGAGCCGTCTATGCTCATGACACCCCGGCTGCTGTTTCTGCGGCTAAAGGTGGTAACAGTTAAGGGACAGTAAAACCACAGCTCAACCACAAGATTCTACCCCTCTCTTCCAACCTCATGTGTGAACGAGATATAACCGAGCAGCCAGTAGCAATTCTCCGATCACCACCATACCAGCCACAGTGTCGCCAGACCAATTTAGCTAGAATTAGTGTTCCTGATTGCCATCACACCAGACTGGTGCAGCAATTAACAGTTTTCCTGATCATCACTACACCCGTCCCAGTGTCGCTGGACCAGTGTATGCAGCAGTGATGTCCCTGGTTGTCGCCACACCAGTCCCAGTGTCACCAGACCAGTGTAAATCAGCAGCAGTGTTCCTGATCGCTGCAACACTAGTCCCCAGTGTCACCAGACCGGTGTAAGCCAGCAACAGTGTACCTGATCGCCACCACACAAGTCCCACTGTCATCAGTTCAGTGCAGCCAGTACAAGCAGCAACTGTGTTCCTGATCACCACCACACCAGTGCAATTTTGGCTCTTCCTGCCGCCTGTACTAACCATGGCCTGCTTATTGACCATGTTTCTGTCTGCTGCCTGGAATGATCCTTTGCCTGTTTGCTGACCAAGTCTCTGCCTGCAGCCTGAACTGACCAATTTGCACATCCTGCTGACTATGTTCCTGCGAGACACTAGTCCCAGCCATCCCTTACAGACAACTGCACTCCTGGAGCCACAAGAACTGTTTTGTTTTCTTTATTCTGCCTCCTGTACTTCCTAGCCAGCAAACATGGCATTCCTGTGGGCAGCTACATACCAGTAGGCTAGGCGTGCTTGGTGCTGGGACTGTTATAGGTGACTTTATTCTAAGCTATATTCCCTGATGACAGAGGCGACCATTACAGCACATGGTTTTGACACAATGGGTTGATTTGTGTGATACACAAGATGCAATGTCTGATACTACACACATGTGGTATCGCCACACTTAGGAGAAGCAGCAGATAGTGTTTTGGGGTGTAATCTAAGTATGCCTATGATGTGTGTTAGAAATATTGAATTAATTGACAGATTTGTCTAAAAAAAAAAAAAAAATATATATATATATATATATATATATATATATATATATATATATATATACATATATATATACACACTGTATATATAACATAACATTTTCAAAAGACTCACTATGCCTTTCAGAAAATACCTGCAGGTGTTAGCTTTCCAGAATGGGGTCATTTTGTGGGTGTTTCTACTGTCCTGGGGCCTCAGGGCCTCCAAAAAATGTGATAGGTAGCCAGGATATTAGATGTGTAATTTATGTCCCTAGAATGCTAAAGGTGCTCCTTGAATTTTGGGCCCCTCTATGCATCTTGGCTGTGCAAAAGTCTCACACATGTGGTATCCCCAAAAATAGGAGGCGAAGCAGAATGTGCATTTGGGTGTAATTGTAAGTATGCCTGTGCTGTGTGTGAGAAGTAACTTGTTAAGATGACAACTTTGTAAAAAAAAAAGTTATTTGACTTCCCCATTTTGAAAAAAAGTGTTGCAAAAAAGTACAACTTCAAAAAACTCACAATGCCTAAATACTTGTACTGTCTACTTTCCAAAAAGGGATCATTTGGAGGGTATTTGCACTGTCCAGGCATTTTAGGGCCTCAAAAAATTAGATAGGCAGTCAGTACATCAGCATTGATCAATTCAAATGTTATTGACAATTACATTAAGTTTATGCAAAATGTCAATATTTTCAGTGTTGACCCTTCTTTTTCAAGACCTCTGCAATTCACCCTGGCATGCTGTCAGTCAACTTCTGGGCCACATCCTGACTGATGGCAGCCCATTCTTGCATGGAGTTTGTCAGAATTTGTGGGGTTTTTTGTTGACCCACCTCTTGAGGATTTACCACAAGTTCTCAATGAGATTAAGGTCTGGGGAGTTTCCTTGCCATGGATCCAAAATTTTGATGTTTTTTTCCCCACGCCACTTCGTTATCAAGTTTGCCTTAAGGTGCTCCATCATGCTGGAGAAGGCATTGTTCGTTGCCAAACTGGTCTTGGATGGTTGGGAGAAGTTGCTCTCGGAGGATGTTTTTATACCATTCTTTATTCATGGCTGTGCTCTTAGGCAAAATTGTGAGTGAGCCAATTCCTTAGCTGAAAAGCAACCCCACACATGAATGGTCTCAGGATGCTTTACTGTTGGCATGACACATGACTAATGGTATCGCGCACCCTTTCTTCTCCGGACAAGGTTTTTTCCGCATGCCTCAATCAATCAGAAAGGGGATTCATCAGAGAAAATAACTTTACCCCAGTGCTCAGCAGTCCAATCCCTGTACCTTTTGCAGAATTATCAGTCTGTCCCTGATGTTTTTGGAGAGAAGTGGCTTCTTTGTTGCCCTTCTTGACACCGGGCCATCCTCCAAAAGTCTTCCCCTCACTTTGCATGCAGATGCACTCACACCTGCCTGCTGCTATTCCTGAGCAAGCTCTGAACTGGTGGTGCCTCCATCCTGCAGCTGAATCAGCTGTAAGAGATGGTCCTGGGGCTTGCTGGACTTTCTTGGACACCCTGAAGCCTTCTTCACAAATGCAATGGAAATGTTTTTTATGGGATTAAGTTAATTTTCATGGTAAAGCGGGATTTTGCATTTAATTACAATTCATCTGATCAATTTTCATAACATTCCGGAGTATATGCAAATTGCCATAATAAAAACTGAGGCAGGAGACTTTGTGAAAATTAACTTTTGTGTCTCAAAACATTTGGCCATGGTTATTCATACACACACACAATAGTTTGGAGACTTTAACCTTCACATAGTCAATTTACACAGATTTGGGTTATTTATACCAAAGAAATGTAGCAGAATACATTTATGAACAAAGTTTTTATTTGGTAATAAATATTACTAAAAGAAAGCTCTATCTGCCTCAAAGACTGATAAAAATGCTTTGCTTGGGTAGTGTTGCATGAGTAATTGTCACTTAAAGTGTGACAGCACTGAAATCTGAAAAATTCCCCAGGCTGGAAGGCACTGAAAATGTTTAGTCTTGAGGTGGTTAATTTGCCCGGTGCGAGTGCAGTAATTTCAAGCATGCGCGAAGGTGACTTCATCGTGGCTTGGCCATTCAAATGGACAAACCTGGAAGGAAGATGGAAGCCCTGTCAGCAGTGCCAGCACGCCACTGGAAGGCTTAATTTTAAGGTAACTCTGCAATGCATATTAGCCCATTATGACCTTATTTTGCAGGGGCTCACTTTTTAAAAAAAAAAAAAAAACCTCTGTCAGGTTATTTTCTTCTTTCTCTGTCCTGATGAGATTCACCTTTACTTCCTGTCCTGTAGATGCAACTGGAAATCTCTCCAAAGTGAACAGAAATCATATCCTATGAAGTTGTAGCGGGAACAGGTGTTCCCACTGGATGATTTTTCTTTTATTTTCTTTTTTTTTAATCTATATTTAGTGCTTTGTGCAATACAATTAATTAACCCACAACAATATTCCCAATCTAGGCGGTCCAGTAAAGTCAAACCTCATCGCACATTGCAGAGTGATTTTCTATTTTATTATTATACAGGATTTATTTAGCGCCAACAGTTTGTGCAGTTCTTTACAACATTAGGGCAGACAGTACAATTACAATACAATTCAATACAGAAGGAATCAGAGGCCCCTGCTCGTTAGAGCTTACAAGGAGGGAGGGTCAAGTAATACGAAAGGGTAATAACTGTGGGGGATGAACAGAGTGATTTCTCCTACGTTCACTGACAGACGCAGCTCTTCTTGACTTTGTGGGGGTTTTATGTTCGTCTTACCAGGAGTTAACTAGGCAGGGAAAGAGTTCAGCTGGCCCCTCCCCTGGGGGCCGTCCTCCTTTACTACAATAAAACCCCCCCTCACAGAGGACTCTCCAGTTTCAATGCCTAGTTTGCAAGGAGTTGACCTGGCTTCCCTATGGGAACTGCGGTCCTATTGTGACCATTTTTTCTTTTTTATTTTCTTTTTTCTTTTTTCTGCAATCAAGATGATAAGGGCCAGATCTTGGCCTTAGCTATACTTTTCCAGAGACCTTTGGCTTCGCACTCTCTGATTCGTACCTTTGTACAAGGTGTGCGACATGTGGCGCCTCGGGTGAGATGCGTGGTTTAAGTCTAGGGTACCACGGTAGCCTGTAGAGTGGGCTCCGCGGTGTACAGCGTGTGGAACATGTTTCCATGCTTAGTCTCTCACGCTTCGGTTTCCAGAGACCTTTTCATATCGATTCCGGTTCTAGACCGGGAATAGTAGAACTAACGTCTTTTTTCTTTTTTCTTTTATTTTTTCTTTTTTACCAGTGTTATCCTGGCGTCAAGGGTATCCCTTCGGTCCAGTTGAGGAACGTTTGATCCGTAACTTTGACCTCTCAGGAGACACTCCCCCCCAAAATAACATCATTTCCTCCTGCCGGGGGTCCCCTCCCCGGTCGACTTGAGA
>BLSH010320406.1:444728-459015 GCA_018402905.1 Glandirana rugosa | reverse complement strand
AGTACCTGTCACCAGACCATCAGCGTACCAGAGTACCTGTCACCTGCCCATCTGAGTACCCAAGTACCTGTCACCAGCCCATCAGAGTACCCGAGTACCTGTCACCTGCCCTTCAGATTACCCGAGTACCTGTCACCAACCCATCTGAGTAACCGAGTACCTATCAGCAGCCCATCAGAGTACCCAAGTACCTTTTACCAGTCCATCAGATTTCCCGAGTACCTGTCTCCAGCCCAGCAAAGTACCCAAGTACCTATCTGCAGCCCATCAGAGCACCCGAGTACCTATCTGCAGCCCATGCCTCATAGAATATACCTCGGGTGTTTGCTTTCCAAAATGGGGTAATTTTGGGGGTAATTCCACTGTCCTGGTGCTCCAGGGCCTTCAAAAGTGTGATGGGTATGAATGAAATTTTATGTGTAATTTATGCTCCTAGAACGCCTCACGGTGCTCCCTGCATGTTGGACCTCTCTATGTGGCCAGGGTGTGAAAAAGTCTCACACGTGGTATCGCCATACTCGGGGCGAGTAGCAGAATATATTTTGCGGGTTAATTTTTGCTATGTACATGCTATGTGTTAGAAATATCTTATAAATTGACCACTTTGTGTAAAAATAAAAGCGTTTTCATTCTCTTTCCACGTTTTTCGAAGACTTTTGGAAAAAAATGAACCATTCAAAAGACTCATAATGCCTCATAGATTATACGCTGGGGTGTTTGCTTTCCAAAATGGGGTCATTTTCTGGGCAATTCAATTTTCCTGGTGCTCCAGGGCCTTCAAAAGTGTAATAGGTGGTTAGAAAATTAGATGTGAAATTTCTGCTCCTAGAATGCACGACGGTGCTCCCTGCATGTTGGATCTCTCTATGTGGCCAGGCTGTGAAAAAGTCTCACACATGTGGTATCGCCATACTCGGGGCGAGTAGCAGAATGTATTTTGGGGTGTAATTGGAAGTATGCATATGCTGTGTGTGAGAAATAACTTGTTATGACAATTTTGTGCAAAATAAAAAAAAATAATTGCTTAATTTTCCCAAGAATTGTGGGAAAAAAAGTACAACTTCAAAAAACTCGCCATGCCTCTTACTAAATACCTTGGAATGTCTACTTTTCAAAATGGGGTAATTTGGGGGGTATTTGCACATTCCTGACATTTCAGGGCCTCAAGAATTCAGATAGGCCATCAGTGCATCAGGTGTGATCAATTTTCAATGATTGGCACCATAGCTTGTAGACTCTATAACTTTCACACAGACCAAATAATATACACTTATTTGGGTTCTTTTTACCAAAGATAGGTAGCAGCATAGGTTTTGGCCCAAATTTATGAACAAAAATTACTTATTTGCAAAATTTTATCACAGAAACTAAAAAAAAGTGTTTTTTTTTTTTTCAAACTTTTTGCACTTTTTTCACTTATGTCGCAAAAAATAAAAAACCCAGAGGTTCTTAAATACCACCAAAAGAAAGCTCTATTTGTGTGAAAAAAATGATAAAAATTTTGTTTGGGTACAGTGTAGCATGAGAGAGTAATTGTCATTCAAAGTGTGAGAGCGCTGAAAGCTGAAAATTGGTCTGGGCAGGAAGGGGGTATAAACGTCCTGTATTGAAGTGGTTAAAGGTACTGAATTCCTAACCACTGATGTAATAGAACACTGACTAAATTCAGCAAAAACAGCAGGATTAGTGGAGACAGTAGAATTCATTTTAATATTTCCATAACCAGTTTGGGAATTATTTCCAGCATTATCAATGGTAACTGCAGGGTTAAAATTATTCTCAGAAAGCTTTTTGAAAGCTCGCAAGCACGCTGGCTAGAGAACCAACTGCTTTACCCAAATCTGATAGTGAATTTGCATTCAAAAACTCACCAGGAGTGCTGTCCACGCTGCTGAAGTGCCCAGGCGAGGTCACCTCACTGACTCTTTGGGAAATGCCCGTTGCAGCTGGCCGAGGTGTACTTCTCCTGGCTTGTTTGAAAGAGCATGACTTTTTATTCTTTGTGTTTCTGACAGGAGAAGGAGAATCTTCTGTCCTCATTCTTTTCTTTCTGTCACTCTGACAAACACTACTTCAGACACTAGGTGGAGCCGGAGCTCCATTACCTTCAATAGGCTCAGTTTCAACAGGGTTGAACTGAGCGTGCTCTGAAATTGTATTGCCTGAGACCGATGGACTGTCCTCCTCCAGGCATTTCCTGAGCCACTCAGCGCCGCCCCGACTCTCCGCCTTGAAGATAAGACGCTGGAGCAGTTCTTCCATGCCAGTACGCTAGCGCTGCGGTCCTCACAGCTGGGAGTTCTCTTCAGGCAGCCGCAGGAGCGGGAAAACAGCGCTATTTATAGCCTCCTGCTGCCGCTGCTACAGCCTGCCCTGTCACCATGCAGATCTCCCCTTGACAGTTGCCAATAGAAACCTGAGGAAGAGAAGAGACAGCACAGCGCCCTTTGTACTGTCCCATGGCCCCCCACTAATTGCTAGGGGTGCTGTCACTCCAAATGAATTTGGACAACATGGTCCGGAGTGAGAGAAAAAAAAAATTGCGGAAGTTTAATAGGTATCGCCTGTCGTGGAGGATTTTTCTATACCTCTTGCTCTGGGGACAGCTTTAAAACTCTGGATCCCTTATTTTTTCTCTTATTGACAATGGTTACTAGGAAATATAGAGAGGTGAACCCCCAGTGGTTTGGCTCCCACCTGTTCTTCCTGGTTGAATGACGCCCAGCCGCATCCAACCCAGGACACCCCCCCCAATCCCATCACAGACTCACCAAAGAATGCTCTCTGCAGCATTTAACATTCACCCACAGATCTGGATCCTAGAGGCTGGGGTGGGGGGCAAACGAGGAGATGGAAACACCAGCCCAGACTTTGGTTTTAAGTATTTACATGAAAACTGATACGAAATGTAACCCTGGATTTTGTTCCTCAACCTATTGTTATAAATATGTATGGCCAGATTTTTCTCTCCTGTCCACTTTTAAAGATTACCTGTAGAATGCATACTTTTTTAGATTGCTCTCTAATTTAGAACAGTATTCAGAACTGGCACCTAAACTTATTCATCAATAAAGAAAGTTTGTTATGGTCTCATCTTTGTTAACATCACAGTAATATAAACAGTCTTATCTCATAAACAATGCACACTTTTTTTTTTACACAGCCATCTATTCTATATGTGTAGATTTTTTTTTTACTAAAAATATTGCTAGCAATTGCAGCCACACACAATGGGACAATCTCCCAACTTTCAATACTTTTTTATTGAAAAGTTTTCACATATCAAACAAACAGTAGTTTCATTGTACAATTACAGGACAATATATTAGAAGTAATACAGAGATAAACATTTTACATATTGCCATGTCTGTCCAAGCACAAATTATGTGTTTTTATTAGTTCCCAAACTCGCGTGCTAATGTGCTCTACTTTCTAGCCATCTAGTCAAAGTGGTTCTGGAGAGCCAGGCATCCCAATGGGGACACACTGTGCCTCGGCCCTCCTTCTCCACCCCCCAGATCGGCAGAGTAGGCTGAAAACAAATTCAACACCATGTATGCTATACTCTGTTCAGGAACAGAAGTACACTTGGAGTGTTACTTGAGCCGTACAATGGAAACTTAAAAAATGATAACAGAAATCAACTAAAACAATATAACGTAAACAAAGGTTAAAGAGAAGTACCAGAGTTAGGGGGACACTTCCTGCCCCCTTGGTGGAAGACCACTTTAGGTAGATGTCTAATAGTCGTCAAGTGGAAAATTCAAATTCTATAGATTCCAATACAAATCACATTTTTTTCCAATTGTTGGAACGTACCGCAAAATATTTTTCATATGAATGCTGTATTTTGACTCTATATATGACCTCAGAGATATTTGGAGCAGAGGGGTTTTTCCATTTAGAAGTAATAGTTAATTTTGCTGCAATAAAAATGTGTGTCATAATGGTTCTATGCTGTATAGGCTTGGTGTGGATGCCAAGGTTCAGTATGGCTAATTGCGGGTTTGGTCTTATAATATTGCCCGTTACTTTGGCAATCAAAGAAAACACTGAATTCCAAAAGCTTCTAACCCCTTTACAGCCCCATAAAATGTGCAATATATCCCCCTGTTCTCCACAAGTCTCTAACATGCAGGTGACCGAGTCGGGAAGAATCTAGCTAGCTTAACTGGTGTCAGATATGTCCTATATAGAATTTTCATCATAACTTCGCAATGATTAACACAATGGGAATATTGATAATGCAACTTAATAGCTTGTTGCCAAGCCATACATGAGAAGGTGGAACCCAATTCCCTTTCCCAGTTGAGCATGCCAGAAGTCTTATGGAGCTCCCCCTTGTTCTGGAGGATATTGTAAAACCAGGAAAGACCTTTCGGTTTGTCAAAGTTGTCCTTTAAATATGTCCAGGATTGGTCATGTAGTTGGTAATGTAGGGTTAGAATGGTGTGATGATTGTGAGTTATTTGGAGTTCATAGAATGTGTGCTGTTCAGGTTTTTGTGAGAGTAGCTCTTTATACGTCAGAATGTTTTTTTGTAGCCATGGGAAAACCCGTAGGTTAGGAATGATATATTCGTATACTCTGAGAGGTAAGTCAGTGCGTTTTGTTTTGGCCTCTTGAGGTGTTCCTATGTGTAGCTTGCCCCATGCTGATAGTGTAGCTTCTATTGAAGGGAGCTTCTTGCAATGGATCTGTGCTTGTGTCAGTTTTAGCTAGGAGTAGAGATGGTAGGTCCCTATTGTCAACTATTGCTCTCTCAATTTGAACCCATAGTTTTTCGGAATGTGGATCGAACCGTGCCTTCATTTGGTCTAGCAGGGCCGCATAGTAATATGCCCTTAAATTAGGAAAACTCTTTATATTTATGCTTAAGCAATATAGGGAATGATAGTCTATTCAGACCCCTTCTCCAAATATAACTTCTGAACAATTTATCTACCTTAGTAAAGAGTGATTCCGGAAGGACTATGGGAATGGTTCTAAAATGGTAAATTATTTTGGGTAGGATTAACATTTTAATAGCTCCAATTTTCCCCATCCATGACAGCTCAGTTGGATATATGCTGGAGGTTTCTTTTTATTACATCTATCAATTTAGGGAAGTTAGAGTCATAAGTCTCTGCTGTGGGGGAACTTAGGGTCACCCCTAGGTATTGGTGGCCCATTGGAAGGGGAAATCTCGCTTGAGTTGCATTAATGATTTCTCTTTCGTTCATTGACAGACACAGCCTCTAATCTTGACATGTGGGGTATGCACCTTTTACCAGGAGTAGACTAGGCAGAACACAGTTCAGACAAAAAGCAAGCTAGCCCCTCCCAGGGGGCAGTCCTCACTCTGCATAACCCCATCCGCCCTGCTAGCACACCAGTTTTTTTTGCCTAGTGCAAGGAGTAGCACCTAGGCTCCCTGCTGGGATCTGCGGTTCCCCAATTTTTTTCTTTTTTTCTCACGATATGATGAAGAATGAAATCAAGTAGCCGGCTGGGTGACATGCTCGAGATCTTTAGGTCCAGGTAGTCTCCTCAGCACGGCCGATGGATGCGAACCGTCCCTTAGCTGCCTGCGGGGTCGGCTGCATCAGGCCCCGTTCCGTGCGGGGCGGCCTAAACATCCCGCCTGTGCGCTGAGTGACTGGGCTGTGGCTCGCGTCGAGGCGTCCCGTGGTCGACAGCTCCCTCCCCACCTGTAGGGGCAGCAGGCCTGTCTCGGGTAGCTACCCGCTGCGCCCGTCTGGAAGGGTGGGTACCCTTCCCCCTCCCCCTTCCACCTCCAGCGGAGGGGGGGCTGATGGGTGCCCTATCCCTTCCCCCTCTGGGCGAGGGTGGTTACGGTCGTTCTTCCCCCCCACCCTCCGCACCGCATCCTGCCGCTTCCGCCTCAGTGCTGCTGGTTTTGGGCCCCCCGACCATGCGACGATCGCCGCCATTTTTTCGGGGCCGGCCGCCATTTTGCCGGAGTCGTGGCCATCTTGGTGATGGTGTGGTGTTTGCTACGGCGGCCATTTTTGGTTGGTCTCCTGGTGAGCTTATAGCATGGGCTTTGGCGCCGTTTTCCTCATTCTGGACAGCGCGCTCGACACGTGTGGGGGAGCTCAGCAGCGGCAGCACAACAGCAGTAGCAGCGGCAGTGGAGACCTTTTTCAGCAAGTATAGCTGGCTTCTCTCTGGGGTGCTGGTAGTGGCACAGTGTGGTCCTCCGGTGCATTTCCGTTCCGCTGTGCGGGGGTGACTGAGGGGTGGCCTGTGGTGGAGGTGTGGCCTGTAGGCCTCACTAGAGTCCGGGGGGTGGCACATGGCGGCTGAACCTGGTATGTTGGTTCCGGAAGTCTCCGCAGAGGCTCCGGCGACGCTGGGACCTGTAGTCCCACTGGACAAACTTCAATTTTGGAAGAGTTTCTCGCCCAGGTGAAACCGGTCCGTGGTAGGGGGGTGGCGAAGAAGCGTCCACCCCCTCCCCATCCTCTGAGGAGGATTCGGAGCCGGAAGGGGGTTATGTGATCTCAGGGACCCTCGTGGACCTGTCAGATGGGGAATTGGACCCTTCTGATGGTGAGGAGGAGCAGGGGGCCACCGTTGCATGGGAAAAGGCAAGGGTGGGCTCCCTGGTGGCTGCCGTCCGTGAGACGCTGCATTTGGGCCAGGCCGGGACGTCGCAAGAGGGGGGCTTATGCCTTTTGGGTCCCATAGGCCGGCTCGGACTATGTGCCATACTTTGACCAGTTTGTCTACAAGTAATGGCAGCGTCCTCAGAATTCGTTCACATTGCCTAAACGCTTTTCTGTGCGCTATCCTTTTGAGGATAGCTTGGTGCAGAAGTGGGTTTCCCCCCGTGGTTGACCCTCCGGTGGCCCGCCTGAACAAGGCTACCAAGAGTCCGATGGAGGGGCTGTCCGTCTTTAAAGAATCCTGCCGACAGGCGGACGGAGGCGGTGTCCAAGGCTATGTTCCTGGTGGCGGGGGTGGCCATGCGGCCAGTGCTGGCGTCAGCGATGGTGGCGCAGACACTCACGGAGTGGGCGACGGGGCTGCACAAGGATTTGGGGGACCTCCGGGTCCCTTCGGAGTCGGTGCAGCTGGCTGACCAGCTGGTGCAGGGTCTCAGGTACGTCTGCGACGCGGCATTGGACGTAGCTCCCATGCTGTCAAAGCTGGCAGTTTTTGCTATCATTAGACGGCTGCTGTGGCTGAGATGCTGGTCGGGTGACCATGCGTCGAAAAAAGGCCTCACGGACCTGCCCTTTCAGGGCGCTCGGCTGTTTGGGACTTCCCTGGATGAAATCATTAGGGATTTCACAGGGGGGAAGAGTACGTTTCTTCCGGAACCCAAGCAACGGGAGCAACGCCGTAAACAGGGTCCCTCCTTTTCTACTCAGAAGCGTTTTTTTCGTGCGCCCGGCGCAGTGAGCGCTTTCGATCGGCAGGCAAGGCTGCTGCAGGGAACCAGAAGCGTTCCTGGCAGCGCAAGTTCGGAAAGGCGGAGGAGAAGCCTGCCTCCGCATGATGGGCTGCCCGCCCAGCGCTCGGGTGGGGGGTCGGCTTCTGGGGTCGCCTTCAAATCTAAGACTTCCTCCGGGGCGTCGGCAAGCTCTGTTGGGGGCTGTCCAGGCTCTGTTAGGGCAGGGGGTGATTGTCCCGGTCCCTCCCGCGGGTTTTATTCCAACCTCTTTGTGGTACCAAAGAAGGATGGGGTCAGGCTGGTTCTGGACCTGAAGGCGCTCAATCACTTTGTGAAGGCACGCAAATTCAGGATGGAGTCAATCCGTTCTGTCGTGACCGCGCTGCGCCAGGGGGATTTCCTGGCTTTTCTGGACATCAGGGACGCGTATCTCCACGTTCCCATTTGTGTTCGGCATCAGCGTTTTCTGCGTTTTACGGTGGGGGACCTCCACCACCAGTTTGTGGCTCTCCCCTTCGGCCTGGCCTCCCCTCCGCGAGTCTTCACCAAGCTGTTGGCTCCGGTCCTGGCTCTGCTGAGGCAGAGGGGCATTGCGGTGGTGGATCTAGACGATCTGCTCCTGCGGGCGTAGTCGGCTTCTGCCCTGGAGGACAACATCTCGATCACCCTGGCCTCCCTGCGGGATTTCGGCTGGTTGATCAACCTTCAGAAGTCGACGCTGGTCCCATCACGCCACCTAGAATATCTGGGCCTGATATTGGACACAGAGCAGGCGAGGGTGTTCTTGCCTCTGGCCAAGTTGCTGACGCTGCATACTGCGGTACGAGCTCTGCTGTCACAATGGTGGTCTTCCTTACGTTTCTGCATGCGGGTGTTGGGGCTCATGGTGTGGGCCTTCGAGGCGGTACCATATGCCCAGAGTCACACCCGGCTCCTGCAGCGGGCGATTCTGCTGCAGTGGGACAAGTCTCTGTTGTCTCTGGATCGGGTGATCAGGTTGGATCACCAGACCTGGGGGGCTCTTGCCTGGTGGCTGCGGGCCCCGGCGTTGAGCCTGGGAAAGTTGTTCCTTCCCCTGGAATGGTTGATTGTCAAGACCGATGCCAGCCTAGCGGGCTGGGGAGGAGTCCTGGGGCGGCTGTTTCCCCAGGGCCGATGGTCCTCGGAGGAGTCCCGCCTTCCGATCAACGGACAACGCCACGGCGGTGGCGTATGTATACCACCAAGGCGGCACAAAGAGCGTGGCAGCAGCCGCGGAAGCGGCCCACATCTTGAGGTGGGCAGAGCTTCATGTGCCGGCCATCTCCGCTGTTTACATTCCGGGCGTAGAGAATTGGCAGGTGGACTTACTCAGTCGCCAGACTCTGGATCAGGGAGCGTTGTCCCTGCATCCGAAAGTGTTCCGTCAGATCTGCCAGAGGTGGGGCACGCCAGACGTGGACCTGCTGGCGTCCCGGTTCAATCGCGAAAGGTGCGAAAATTTGGGTGCAGAGCAAGGGATCCGTTGGTGGACGCCCTTGTGGCTCCGTGGTCTTGGTACCGGCTTTACGTCTTCCCTCCTCTAAAGCTTCTTCCGCGCCTGTTGCTCAGGATAGAAGTGGAGGGGATTCCGGCTATCCTGTGGCTCCGGATTGGCCTCGGCATCCTTTGTACGCCGACGTGGTACGGATGGTAACGGATGTTCCCTGGCGGCTTCCGCTACGCGAAGATCTGCTGTCGCAGGGGCCCATCCTGCTTTACACTCGCTGGCTTTGACGGCCTGGCCATTGAATCCCAGGTATTGAGGGATAGGGGGGTCTCTGAGTCAGTGATCCCCACCATGCTTAAGGCACGTAAGTCCACGTCACGCAAGATCTATCACCGCACCTGGAAGGCTTATATTGCTTGGTGCGAGGCTGGGGGGTGGAACTTCCTTTCCTTTTCAGTGACTTGTGTGCTGGACTTTCTTCAGCAAGGCCTGGATCAAAAGCTGGCTTTGAGTACCCTCAAGGGGCAGATTTCTGCCCTAGCGATTCTTTTCCAGCGTCCGTTAGTGTCACACTCTTTGATTCGTACCTTTGTACAGGGGGTACGTCATGTGGCGCCTCAGGTGCGGTCGCCCCTGGCGCCATGGGATCTGAACCTGGTACTTTCAGTACTGTGGAAGCCGCCATATGAAAAGATCAGAGACATCACTTTGTTGTTGCTCTCGCAAAAGGTGGCCTTCTTGGTGGCCATCACATCCACCAGGCGGGTGTCTGAGTTGGCGGCTTTGTCCTGTAGGTCTCCTTACTTGGTCCTGCACAAGGACAAGGCGGTGCTTCACGTTTCTCCTTCGTTACTTCCAAAGGGGGTTTCCTCTTTTCACATTAATGAGGACATTGTCCTTCCTTCCTAGTGTCCGCGCCCGTCTCATCCTAGGGAGGTTGCGTTGCACTCCCTGGATGTGGTGAGGGCTCTGCGGGTGTATTTGTCAGTCACGGCCTCCTTTCAGAAGTCGGATGCGTTGTTCGTGGTGCCGGATGGCCCGCGCAAAGGACTGACGGCCTCGGCGGCCACTATTTTGTGATTAGTACTTCCTGGGCTTTCCGACACCAAGCGTCGGTGTCTCAGGTGTGCAAGGCTGCCACTTGGACCTCCGGCAACACCTTTGCTAAGTTTTACAATGTTGATGTGTCAGCATCTGCGGATGCTGCTTTTGGCCGCAAAGTTTTGCAGGCAGCGGTGTAGGCGCATCTGGTGCCTCCCGGAGAGTTTTCCGCTGGGCACAGTTGTTCATGTGTTGCCCACCCCTCTTTGGTTTGACACTGCTTTGGGACGTCGCCACATGTCAAGATTAGAGGCTGCGTTTGTCAATGAACGAAAGAGAAAATAGGATTTTTTGACTTACCGTAAACTCCTTTTCTCTGAGTTCATTGACAGACGCAGCACCCACCCCTCTATGTTTTGAGTTTGTACTGCTTGTTATGAACTGATGTGCTAGCAGGGCGGAGGGGGTTATGCAGAGTGAGGACTGCCCCCTGGGAGGGGCTAGCTTGCTTTTTGTCTGAACTGTGTTCTACCTAGTCTACTCCTGGTAAAAGGTGCATACCCCACATGTCAAGATTAGAGGCTGTGTCTGTCAATGAACTCAGAGAAAAGGATTTTACAGTAAGTCAAAAAATCCTATTTTTTTTTTTAGACACTGCTATAGGCATAATGTTTGACTTAGCCACATTTAGTTTATAATAAGATACTGATCCAAACTCATCCAGAAGTTTTTGTACATTAGTGAAGAAGCCGGGTTCGTCAAGGTCAATACCACATCCTCGGCAAAGAGCCCTATTTTGTGGTTCTATCCTCCTAATTCTATCCCTTGAATGGACATGTTGGCTCTAATGGCCTCCGCCAGGGGGGTTCCATGAGAAGAGAGAAAATGAGAGGTGAAAGCGGGCACCCCTGGCGTGTGCCATTTGTTATTTTAAATCCAGTAGATAACACATTTGAGCCAAGCCTCGATGTGGATATGGAAACCTGAAAGGGTACGTTGGAGCCCGGGTCGGCAGTGACTCCTACGTATGTTTTGCTGTTACCAGCTTCTTCAGGAAGAAGAATTTGGTTTATGCACATATATCCAGAATTATCTGGTAAGAGTACCCTATCTATAAATGGTGGAGGTTCACTTTGCATGCTGGTGGATTCTGAGACCGTAGTTCACTACTCAACACATATGGATTGATTTATTAAGACTGTACTTCCCTCCATGGACTAATTTATTTATGAGTTTTTTTATATATGTATAATATTTTATACACTTTTTTTGGAAACATGTTACACATTGGGTAATTACCTACACTGTCAAGCACTTTTATGTTTATTATAAGGCTTTTCTATACACATCACTATAGATAGTGGGTTTATATCCAAGGTTTAATAGCGCTGCTCTGTTCGGAGCCCCCAGGTATCCCCAGTGCACCCTATCAAATGCTTTTTCAGCATCTAAAGTGAGGATGACCGTGGGTACCTTGCGAGACTCAGCCACCTTAATAAGGCTATAGAGCCTGCAAGTGCCATCTGGGGATTGTCGCCCTTTAACAAAACCTACCTGGTCAGCTTTGACCAATGAAGGAGTGACTTTCGCCAATCTATTGGCTAAGATTCTAGCATATAGTTTGAGATCAGTATTTTAAAAGAGAAATTGGTCTACAGTTCTGAGGACTATCCGGCTTCTTCCCAAGTTTAGGTAGTGGCACTACAATGGCTTGCAGCATTTCTGCCGGAAAAGAGGCATTTTCGGCAGCATGGTTAAATAAAGATTTAAGATGGGGGGTAAGAGTTTGGGAGAATACTTGGTAATATTCTGACATGAAGCCATCTGCTCCAGGGGATTTGTTAGATGGTAGGGATCTTATAGTGGTCATGATTTCTTTTTCAGAGATGGGGCATTAAGGAGGTTCAGGTCCTCATTTCTCAATGTTGGGAGATTAAGTGATTGTAAAAAGTCATCTATTTTTTGTTTGGAGGGTTGTGGCGTTTTATCATCAGAGCGTAGATTGTAAAGGTCCTGATAATTTTGAAAGGCGTTCGCTATCTTGGATGGATGGTAAACTACATTCAGGTCCATAAATATTGGGACATCGACACAATTCTAATCTTTTTGGCTCTATACAACCACCACAATGGATTTGAAATGAAAGGAACTGGATGCGCTTTAACTGCAGACTTTCAGCTTTAATTTGAGGGTATTTACATCCAAATCAGGTGAACAGTGTAGGAATTACAACAGTTTGTATATGTGCCTCCCACTTTTTATGGGACCAAAAGTAATGGGACAATTGGCTGTTCAGTTGTTCCATGGCCAGTTGTGTGTTATTCCCTCATTATCCCATTTACAAGGAGCAGATAAAAGGTCCAGAGTTCATTTCAAATGTGCTATTTGCATTTGGAATCTGTTGCTGTCAACTCTCAATATGAAATCCAAAGAGCTGTCACTATCAGTGCAGCAAGCCATCATTAGGCTGAAAAAAACAAAACAAACCCATCAGAGAGATAGCAAAAACATTAGGTGTGGCCAATCAACTGTTTGGAACATTCTTAAAAAGAAAGAACGCACTGGTGAGCTCAGCAACGCCAAAAGACTCGGAAGACCACGGAAAAAAACTGTGGTGGATGACCAAAGAATTATTTCCCTGGTGAAGAAAATGCCCTTCACAACATCTAAAAAAGCCTTCACAGTTCTGGAACAACATACTATGGACAGATGAGACCAAGATCAACTTGTACCAGAGTGATGTTAAGAGAAGAGTATGGAGAAGGAAAGGAAATGCTCATGATCCAAAGTATGCCACCTCATCAGTGAAGCATGGTGGTGGTAGTGTCATGGCGTGGGCATGTATGTCTGCCAAAGGAACTGGTTCTCTTGTATTTATTGATGATGTGACTGCTGACAAAAGCAGCAGGATCAATTCTGAAGCGTTTCAGGTAATATCTGCTCATATTCAGCCAAATGCTTCAGAACTCATTGGATGGCGCTTCACAGTGCAGATGGACAATGACCCAAAGCATACTGCGAAAGCAACCAAAGAGTTTATTAAGGGAAATAAGTGGAATGTTATGCAATGGCCAAGTCACCTGACCTGAATCTGATTGAGCATGCATTTCACTTCCTGAAGGGAAAATGCCGTAAGAACAAGCAGGAACTGAAGACAGTTGCAGTAGATGCCTGGCAGAGCATCACCAGGGATAAAACTCAGCGTCTGGTGATGTCTATGCGTTCCAGACTTCAGGCTGTAATTGACTGCAAAGGATTTGCAACCAAGTATTAAAAAGTGAAAGTTTGATTTATGATGGCTAATCTGTCCCATTACTTTTGGTCCCTTAAAAAGTGGGAGGCACATATACAAACTGTTGTAAGTCCTACACCGTTCACCTGATTTGGATGTAGATACCCTCAAATTAAAGCTGAAAGTCTGCAATTAAAGCACATCTTGTTCATTTCATTTCAAATCCATTGTGGTGGTGTATAGAGCCAAAAAGATTAGAATTGTCGATGTTCCAATATTTATGGACCTGACTGTAGTTGATTACTATGGGGATCTTTGATGGAGGTCAATTTGGATTGTTGTTGTCTTTTGCGAATATAGTTGGCCAGGAGTTTTCCTGCCTTGTTTTCATGAGCATAATATGTGGCTTTGAAGCGATGCAGTGACGTCTTGTGTTGTGTGATAAGATGTAGGCTTAGTGTTTGCCTACAGTTGAATAATTCAGTTTGTAATTTAGGTGTGGGAGTCTGTTTATGCTGTTTTTCTAAAGATTTTAGATTGTTAAGTAATGAGTTTAAGGTTTCAGCACTCTGCCTCTTTTCCCTTGCTGCCGCTTGTATGAGCAGTCCCCTACTATACGCTTCCTTTATGTGTACACCACACTGATAAGATACTCATTTCTGCATTACTGTTGACTTCAAAAAATTCCTTAAGTTGTTGAGAAATTTGTTTCCTGTAAAGAGGATTGGACAAGATCCGGTCATTGACCCTCCACAGATACATAGGATTGTGGGAATAGGTTTCACTTAAGCTAATTGAGATTGGAGCGTGGTCCGACCACGTTGTGGTATATATATTTGCCTCCATTGTTCTATGAATAAAGATATATCAGAGAGAAATAGATCAATTCTCAAGTATGATCTATGAGGTGCTGAATAATAAGTGTAGTCCCTTTCCTCTGAATTCACGCACCTCCACACATCATAGAGGTCTATGTCTGAGAGGAAAGATTTTAATTCGTATCTGTGTGGGTTCGGTTTCTCTGAGCAATCCAATACTCTGCCTACTATACTATTGAAATCCCCACATAAGAGAAGGGAACCTCTGTTAATCGAATTCACTTTGGATAAGGGTGTTAGGATACATAGACACCTCCCAGTTACTG
>BLSH010320406.1:388240-407877 GCA_018402905.1 Glandirana rugosa | reverse complement strand
ATAAAAACGCCATAAATCAATGTCCATAGTTTGTAGGCGCTATAACTTTTGCGCAACCCAATCAATAAACGCCGATTGCGATTTTTTTAACCAAAAATATGTAGAAGAATAAATATCGGCCAAAACTGATGAATAAATTTGTTTTTTATTTTTTATTTTTGGATATTTATTATAGCAAAAAGTAAAAAAATATTGTTTTTTTTCAAAATTGTTGCTCTTCTTTTGTTTATAGCGGCGATCAGAAATGACGCAGAGGTGATCAAATACCACCAAAAGAAAGCTCTATTTGTGGGAAAAAAAGGACGCCAATTTTGTTTGGGTACAACATCGCACGACCGCGCAATTGTCATTCAAAGAGTGACAGCGCTGAAAACTGAAAATTGGTCCGGGCAGGAGGGGGGTTTAAGTGCCCAGTAAGGAAGTGGTTAATCAGCATATGATCCCTACGTCACCTATCAAGGACGATTATAGACAACAACCTACATACATTTTTCAGGAAATGTAATGCTTCACCATATTCAGTTTTTTAATGTCTCTATAAGCTGGATCAGTTATGACATCTAGTGGTTAATTTTGTAAACTACATTTAACTTATTTTCTTCTGCAAAGATATGTAAAAGGTGTTTTTCAGATTTACTCTGTGGTTGCATCTCTTTAAGTATACAGGTGCATCTCATAAAATTAGAATAGCATCAAAAAGTTAATTTATTTCAGTAATTCAATTCAAAAAGTGAATCTCCTATATTGTATATAGATGCGTTACACACAGAGTGATATATTGCAAGCATTTCTTTCTTTCAATTTTGAACATTATGGCTTACAGCTAGTGAAAACCCAAAATTCAGTATCTCAGAAAATTAGAATATTACATAACACCAATAAAAAAAGAGGATTTATAATACAGAAATGTTGGCTTACTGAAAAGGATGTCCTTGTACCTTGCACTATAGCAATACTTGGTTGGGGCTACTTTTGCATGATTTACTGCATCAATGCGGCGTAGCATGGAGATGGTCAGCCTGTGGCACTGCTGAGGTGTTATGGAAGCCCAGGTTGCTTTGATAGCGGCTTTCAGCTCTTCTGCATTGTTGGGTCTGGTGTCTCATCTTGCTCTTGACAATAGCCCACAGATTCTCCATGGGGTTTAGGTCAGGCGAGTTTGCTGGCCAATCAAGCACAGTGATACCATGATCATTAAACCAGGTATTGATACTTTTGGCAGTGTGGGCAGGTGCCAAGCCCTGCTGGAAAATGAAATCAGCATCTCCTTAAAGCTGGTCAGCAGAGGGAAGAATGAAGTGCTCTAGAATTTCCTGGTAGAGGGCCGCGCTAAAAATTGTGTATGTATCACTCGCGCAAAAGTGAATTTTGTGTCCACACTATAAAAATATTATACAACTTGGGTTGCCAAGACCCATAAACTAAAGAAAAACGTGTGTGTGGGTTGCAGCAGCTTAATAGTGAATACCATAGATTCATTTTTAGAAAAATATTTCTAGGCTACCCTTTATCAATAGCATGGGTGAATCCAATAATAAAACGCAATGGTGCCTACAATATCTCAGTAATATTCAATTCTATAAAAACTATTAAATACTGTGTAATGCAAATAGTCTCAGTGAAATGGTGAATATAATAAATAAAGTGCAATTGTGCTCTAAATAAATCTCAGTCTCTGAGTGCATAAATAACTTCCATAAGTTAACCATCTGAAAAGTCCATAAAACCAAAGACAAGCATGCTCCCAGTGAAAACTGTGGTTAATATAGCATCCAAAAGTGCTTCAGATAAAGTTCTCCGTGCAGATGCAGTCCTCTGTTTCCACAATCCCACACCGTGGATGGTCCCCCACCGGGGTGCTCACTTACCAGCAAGTATGGACCCCCTGGGGCTTATGCCGAGGTGGGTCTATCAGGCTTGAATATACTGATGGTTCTCTGAAAATCCCCCTCGGTGTGCCCGTTTCATAAAGAGAATGGAATGACAGGAATCTACATAGCATGATACCATTTATTAAAATCACATAAGTATGAGCTTCAGATGTCCACTCACATGTACAAGTGTCACATCCTGGCACTAGGAAAGATATGCCAAAAATGTCGATATGGCCGCTTGAAGTAAATATGGGTGGTTTTGGATTTCCCCTATTTATTATTACTTATATTATCTTGTCTATTCCTATAGTTAGCTAGTCTATCAAAGTTCTGATAAAGTTAGTGGTGATGGTACAATAACAATGTTAGCTATAAAAACCACTTCAATACCAGGCACTTACCCCCCTTCCCACCCAGACCAATTTTCAGCTTTCATGCTAGACTGTACCCAAACAAAATTTTTATAATTTTTTCCCAACAAATAGAGCTTTCTTTTGGTGGTATTTTATTACCTCTAGGGTTTTGATTTTTTAAGCTACAAATAAAACAAGACTGAAAATTTTGGGGAAAAAATGTTTTTCTTTCTGTCACAAAACGTAAATAAGTATGTTTTCTCCATCACTGAGGAACACTGATGAGGCTACACTGAGGGCCACTGATGAGGCAGTACTGATTGGCAATGATGATGAGGGACATATATGCAGCACTGATGGGCACTTATAGACGGCACTGGGCACTGATAGGTGGTACTGATGGGCACTGATAGGCAGCAATGATAGATGGCACTTATATGGAGGCATTCCCTGGTGATCATGGGTGGCATCCAACATGGGCACTGAGTGCCATCCCTGTTGGGCACTGTGCCCCTTACCTGGTGGTCTAGGGTGGGCTCCCTGGTGGTCAGGGTGGGCTTCCCTAATGGTCCTGGGTGGGCATTCCCTGATCGTCTCTTCTCTACTTGCGCCTGCAGACGCGTGTAGAGAAAAAGCCGATGCACAGCTCTTCCTATTTACATTGTGACCGGCCGTGATTGGTCACATCTGATCACATGGTAAAGAGCTTCCGAAGGAGGCTCTTTACCGAGATCGGTAATACAGTGCGTCAGACTGACACACCACACCACCGATCGCTGCTATGCACGCCTCCGCGGACGCTCGGGTTATCCTGCTGCATGTCATATGGCACCCAGTCAGAATAACTGAGTCCCTTACCGGCCGTCATTCTGCATACGGTGGTAGGGAAGTGGTTACATATGCAAGGATCTCATTTATTTTCCAAGGAAGTAGAAATGCTAACATAAAACACTAAAAGGATATTACAGAGCATATAAAACGAGAGCAGGGGTGATACAATTGCGTAAGTCCTTCCTTTCTGTATGCTGGCTAAGCTCCAGGATTAAGAGAAATAACTCTAGCTGGCCATCACTTTTAAAGCTCACTTAGACACCACCTACATAAACATCCACTGCCTGCCTATCTAGCACTCTGACAAATGAAAATCCATAAGAGGCCATCCAGGAAGTATAGAAAGGACTTCGTAAGTTTTTGGAGGGGTAAGCAAATATGACTTTTTTTTTTTTTTTTTAACTTAATGCAGGTAATGCATTAAGGTAAAAAATGTCTTGACTTCAGAACCACTTTAAGAATAAATTCTTTGGTCCATGCTTTGTAGATATTTTGAGATTGGCTATAAATTGTATTTACTAAAATTGGAGTGTGCAAAATCAGTTTCAGCTCTGCATAGAAACCAATTAGCTTCCAGGTTATATTGTCAAAGCTTAACTGAGCCAGCTGAAGTTAGAAGCTGATTGGCTACCATGCCCTGCTGCATCAGACTGAGTGCTCCAGTTTTAGTAAATCTCCCCCACTGAGATTGTTGTATTAATCACATCCAAAAATAACCATACATTTTATTTTTTTATTTTCATAACTTATAACTCTAACCATGGGCAATCTCTGCCTAACACAACACAAAATCTTAAATTTGATACTGAATACAAATATTACCAAAAGTATTGGGACACCTGCCTTTCCACGCACAAGAACTTTAATGGCATCCCAGTCTTCGTTCGTATTGTTCAATGTTGAGTTGACCCACCCTTTGCAGCTGTAACAGCTTCAACTCTTCTGGATAGGCTGTCCACAAGGTTTAGGAGTGGGCCTATGGGAATGTTTGACTATTCTTTCAGAAGCGCATTTGTGAGGTCAGCCACTGATGTGGACAAGAAGGCCTGGCCCGCAGTTTCCACTCTAATTCACCCCAAAGGTGTTCTATCAGGTTAAGGTCAGGGCTCTGTGTAGGGCAAGTCAAGTTTCTCCACCCCAAACTCACTCATCCATGTCTTTATGGACCTTGATTTGTGCATTGGTACGCAGTCATGTTGGAACAGGAAGGAGCCATCCCAAACTGTTCCCACATGGGGGCATGAAAATGTCCAAAATGTCTTGGTATACTGACGCTTTAAGAGTTCCCTTCACTGGAACTAAGGGGCCAATCCCAATCTCTGAAAAACAACCCCACACCATAATCCCCCTCCCCCCAAATGATTTGGAACAGTGCACAGAGCAAGGTCCATAAAGACATGGATATGAGAGCTTGGGATGGAGGAACTTGACTGGCCTGCAGAGTCCTGACCTCAACCCGATAGAACACATTTGGGATGAATTACAGTGGAGACTGCGTGCCATGCCTTCTTGTCCAGATCAGTGCCTGATCTCACAAATGCGCTTCTGGAAGAATATTCAAAAATTCTCATAGACGCACTCCTAAACTTTCTGGACAGCCTTCCCAGAATAATTGTAGCTGTGGGCCAACTCAATATTGAACCCTACAGACTAAGAGACTGAGATTCCATTAAAGCTAATGTGCGTGTAAAAGCAGGTGTCCCAATATTTTTGGTAATATAGTGTATATACAGTATCTTACATAAGTGAGTACACCCCTCACATTTTTGTAAATATTTCATTATACCTTTTCATGTGACAACACTGAAGAAATTACACTTTGCTACAAAGTAAAGTAGTGAGTGTACAGCTTCTATAACAGTGTAAATTTGCTGTCCCCTCAAAATAACTCAACACACAGCCATTAATGTCTAAACCGCTGGCAACAAAAGTGAGTACACCCCTAAGTGAAAATGTCCAATTTGGGCCCAAAGTGTTAATATTTTGCATGGCCACCAATATTTTCCAGCACTGCCTTAACCCTCTTGGGCATGGAGTTCACCAGAGCTTCACAGGTTGCCACTGGAGTCCTCTTCCACTCCTCCATGACATGACGACCTCACGGAGCTGGTGGATGTTAGAGACCTTGCTCTCTTCCACCTTCCATTTGAGGATGCCCCACAGCTGCTCAATAGGGTTTAGGTCTGGAGACATGCTCGGCCAGTCCATCACCTTTACCCTCAGCTTCTTTAGCAAGGCAGTGGTCCTCTTGGAGGTGTGTTTGGGGTCCTTATCATGTTGGAATACTGCCCTGCGGCCCAGTCTCCGAAGGGAGGGGATCATGCTCTGCTTCAGTATGTCACAGTACATGTTGGCATTCAGTGTTCCCTTAAAGAACTGTAGCTCCCCAGTGCCAGCAGCACTCATGAAGCCCCAGACCATGACACTCACACCACCATGCTTAACTGTAGGCAATACACACTTGTCTTTGTACTTGTCAGAAAATGCAGCCTGAAAATTTTGACAGTCTGCCTGCTCCTGTGCGCAGGCATGCACGGGCGCATGCGGCAGGGGCGCACGGCAGTTGCGCACGCATGTACACGCCAAACTGTCACGTACCTGATGGTGGAGTCTGGCTTATGCAGAAGGCAACCTCTCTTACGGCCCTGGTTCCAGAACCCCTGATAGAGCAGACAGGGAGCGCTGGAGCACAGGGGAGCACGAGGGCTGGATAGGACACTTGTGATGGTAAGATGTCGTCCAGAAGGTCGTGCAAGATGGAAGAGTAGTGAGACAGGCCGGGTCGATAACATGCGGGCTGAGCAGTACAGGAGGAGCAGGCAGTCGGGTGGTCAGGTGCAGGCAGGGTCGTTAACAGGCAGGCAGATTGAAGTACACAGGGATCAGACAGAAAAGTGGTCGTAGGCAAGCCGGGGGTCGGTGCAGGTGGAGTTCAAGCAGATGCGGGTTCAGGCCGGGTCACAGGTAACAGGTAGCTCAGGACGGGTCGCTCAGGAACACGGCAACGCTGTAGAACGGACAGCACTTGCTACAGGAAGCAGGACTGCTACTCCAGGAGTTAGAGGAAACAACAATCAAATGTAATTAACTCAGCACAGTATTCTCCTAACACAAACAGCCTATTTAACCAGGCAGTACCTTGCAACAAGTGCTGTCCATTCTACAGCGTTACCTGTGACTTTCCATGAACTATTCTGAAGCTTTTCCTGTTATCTGAGACCGGGGTTGACCCAGACCTTGCTTGATATCCGGCTGCACTGACCCCGGCTTGCCTACAACGATTCTCCTGCCTGACCCCTTGTACTTCTGCTGCCCGCCTGTTGCCGACCCTGCTTGTATCTAACCACCCACCTGCCTGCTCCTTCTGTGCTGTACCGCCAGCATGCTACCGACCTGGCCTGCACCACTACGCTTCTGTCTGTACGAGTTCATCAAAGGACCTACACATCGCTACCAGTAACCCAGTCTGACCCTCATGCCACCCTGCACTCCTGAACCTTCTGTCTACTCTACCAGGGGTTCCCGAATCAGGGTCATAAGAGAGGTTGCCCACTGCATAAGCCAGACTCCACCACCAGGTGCATGACAGCAATGGACAGCCGTGTCTGAGTCTGCCCAGGGGCCCTCTCCAACGGAAGATCTGTGTGTTCATTTAACCGGACTAACCCAAGTGGTGAAGAACTTGCAAGAGGGGTACACCCGAATGGAAAGCAGAGTCCAGGAGCTCTCCCTGTCAGGCGCACCAAGTTCTGGCCAGTCCACTGCCCATGCCATCGTCACCTTACCCACTAAACCTAAGGTGCCCTTGCCCGAACGGTTCGCAGAGGACCGTAAGAAATTTCAGGCCTTTTGCAATGCTTGTGAATGATACTTTACACTGCTACCCCACACCTTGTCCTTGGAAGCCACGAAAGTTTGGCTGGTGCTATCTCTCTTGCTTGATGAACCCCAGGCCTGGCCCACCGGCTACTGGAACAGAAAGCCCCTGAAACAGCTGACCTGAACCTCTTCTTCCTGACCATGGCACATCTCTATGTGGACCCCCACCAGGCCGCAACCGCAGAAGCTGCACTCCAGCAGGGCCGCCGCACGGCGGAGGACTACGTTGCCGAGTTCCGGCACTGGAGTGCTGACATGGCCTGGAATGACGCAGCCCTCCGCTACCAATTCCGGCTGGGCCTAACCGAGCCGCTTAAGGATGAACTAGCTCGAGTAGGGGTACCCCAATCCCTGGAAGCCTTGGTCAACCTGGCCATCCAGATTGACCGCCGCCTGCAGGAACGCAGGGCCGAAAGTTCTGCTGGAGTCACGCGACCTAGCTGGACGATGCCCCACGTGCCCAGCTATCCAGGACCAGCTCTTCCAGTGGTCTCCTCCTCTCCCGAAGGTCAGCCTGAGCTCATACAGATTAGGCTCCTACGCCCATCACTCACCCCCGAAGAAAGACACAGACGTCTATCCCACAATCTGTGCCTGTATTGTGGAGGTCCGGGACATCTCGTCAGGTCTTACACGGTCAAGCGCAGTAAGCGCTCTATCACCACCGAGGGATAAATTCTGTCCCCTGCCTGATAAGGCAACGCATCTTGTCCTTTGTATTTTTGTACAGCTCCCCGGCGGGATTATCCAGGTCCCAGCCATTCTGGACTCAGGTGCATGCAGTTGTTTTGTGGACTTGACTTTTGCAGGGCAACACCAGATTCCCCTCAGACCCAAGGCCCCCCAGATGGTCATCCTCCTGGCCGACGGATCTACCATTAGGTCGGGTACAGTCACCGATGACACAATTCCCCTCCTTGCCAAGACGGTCAATGGTCATTCGGAACACCTGCTATTGGACGCCATTGCGTCCCCTCTTTTCCCCATCATTCTTGGCCTGCCATGGCTGTGGGCACACTGCCCCAACATTAACTGGACTACAGGTGACATTCAGTTCACATCCCCCTATTGCCAGCACCACTGCTTACAGCAGGCCTAGGAGTCTCCTCCCTCTGTCCTATGCCTGGATTCTGACCCTGACCAGGAGACCCGTGCTGCTGTCCCCTCTGCATAATATGACTTTTTAGATGTGTTTAGCAAGAAGGAGGCAGATGAGCTACCACCACAGGGCCTACGACTGCCTGATTGAGCTGTTGCCAGTTGCGGAGGTGCCCTTTGGCAGGATTTACCCGCTCTCCTCAAGGCCTATCTGGATGATAATTTGAAGAAGGGGTTCATCCGGCTTTCCAGGTCCCCTGCCAGGGCAGGGATATTCTTTGTTGAGAAAAAGGATCATTCCCTTAGGCCTTGCATAGACTATCGAGACCTCAACAAAATTATGGTCAAAAACTGCTACCCCTTACCCTTGGTGCCTGAGCTGTTCCAAAGACTGGACGAAGCTACCATCTTCACCAAGCTGGCCCTTCGTGGGGCATATAACCTCATTCACATTCGGGAGGGTGACGAATGGAAACTGCCTTCAGAACACGGTTCAGCCACTATGAATACTTAGTCATGCCCTTCGGGCTTTGTAACGCCCCGGCCACCTTCCAGCACCTCGTGAATGATGTTTTCAGGGACTACCTTGATCAGTTTGTCATAATCTACTTAGATGACCTTCTCACCTACCTTGGAGGAGCACCGCAGGTACATCAAGTGCATTTTAGAGCGTTTACGACGACATGGACTTTATGCAAAAGCCGAAAAGTGTGCATTTGAACGCTCCAGTATTCCATTTCTGGGTCTCATTATTTCTGTCATTGGAGTCGATGTGGACCCACAAAAAGTCTCAGCCATCCTGGATTGGCCAGCACCGGTGGACAGAAAAGGGGTCCAACGTTTTGTAGGCTGAGCTAACTTCTATAGGAAGTTTCTTAAGGGGTTTTCCGCTGTGACTGCACCCATCACTCAGCTTACTAAACAGAACTCCCGCTTCCATTGGTCCTCCAAGGCCCAAATGGCCTTCCTGACACTCAAAAAGTTGTTCACCTCTGCTCCTGTTCTGAAGCACCTAGATCCAGCCCTGCCTTACATCTTAGAGGTGGACGCCTCAGAGACCGCAGTGGGACCAGTTCTCTCCCAGAGACGAGGTCCCAAGGCCTCTCTTCACCCCATTGCCTTCTTCTCCCGTAAGCTCACGCCACCTGAGACCAACTATGTTGGGGATCGAGAGCTACTGGCGATCAAATCCGCCTTGGAGGAATGGCGATACCTGGTGGAGGGACCCTCACGCCCTGGCTTGGTCTTCACCGACCATAAGAACCTTGAGTACCTGTGGACTGCTAAAAGGTTGAAACCCCGTCAGGCACTCTGGGCACTCTTCTTTTCCAGATTCCAGCTGCACATCACATACACGCCTGGGTCAAAGAATATCAAGCCGAACGCCCTGTCCAGGATGTTCTGCGAATCTGGGATTCCGGCCCCACCAGATACCACCCTCCCTTCCCGGAGTTTCTTGTTGTCCCAAGAGGATCTGTTATCTCGGGTCAGGCGATCTCTAATCAGCTCCACCGCGCCACCTGACCCCAGACTGATAATGAAAGACGGGCTGTGGTGGTACCGTGACAGGATCTTCATCCCTGAGGAACTGCGCCTGACCTTATTAGAACTTTCCGATCGTGGAGTGCAATTCACGCCCCGAGTCTGGAAGGCTTTATGCTCGGCCTTAGGGATCAAACTGGCATTCTCATCTGCCTATCATCTGCAGACGAACGGCCAAACAGAGAGGACTAACCAGACCCTGGAACAGTACCTCAGCTGTTACTCCTCTTTTTCGCAGGGTGATTGGGTCTCACTGCTGCCGGTAGCCGAATTTGCGTACAACAACACGGTGCATTCAGCCACTAAACAATCTCCATTTTGGGCGAATCTCGGCTACCACCCTATGTTTCTACCCAGTTTCATTACAGAAAGTACAGTACCGGTGGCACAAGATATTACGGAATTCTTGGGGAAGAATAACAGACTCCTACAGGAGACACTATCCTGGACTGGAGTGCAATAAAAGAGCCTTTGATAAAGGAAGACAAGGGGAATTGAACCTGCAAACGGGCGACCGAGTTTGGCCGAGTTTTTTGAGATACTGTAGATATGTGGAAATTGTAATGATACATTAAATTGGTATGCAGTTGAATCACAACAATACAATTAAAATTACATCTTCCATCTTATCACTTTGGACATTTTTTTTTACCAAAGGAATAGAAAACATTCATTCAGAAGATTAGTTATGGAGGGTAAACCAGTCATGTCAAACTCAAATTAAGCGGTATTATAATTAGGATGCTGCATTATGTCATCAAATACATGTATTGAGGTTGATTTATTTATCTACACAATTATGTAAGGAAATGTAAAATGTCAACTGGAGAACAGATTTTTTTTTTTTCATCCTTAAAGTGATACTAAAGGCTTCCGTTCTTTTTAACCACTTCAGCCCCGGAAGGATTTCACATTTTTTTTCAATGGTCTTGGCCGATTTATATTCTTTCTCATATTTGTAATAAAAAAAATCGCAATCGTCGTTTATTGATTGGTTTGAGCAAAAGTTGCCGCGTTTACGGATGATGAGAATTAATTTCTGGTGTTTTTATTTTTTTTTATTTTTTACTAGTAATGGCGGCGATCTGCGATTTTTAGCGGTACTGCGATATTGCAGCGGACATGTCGGACCATTTTGACACTTTTTTGGGACCATTGGCATTTATACAGCGATCAGTGCTATAAAAATGCACTGATTACTGTGCAAATGCCATTGGCAGTGAAGGGGTTAACCTGCAGGGGGCGCTCTAAGGGTTAACTGTGTTCCCTGGGCGTGTTCTAACTGTGTGTGGGCTGCCCTGGCAGGGTGAGGGGAGTGATCACAGCTTCCATATAGAGGAAGGCTGTGATCACAGTCCTCCCCCTCACAGAACGGAGATCCGTGTTTACATACACGGACCTCCGTTCTTTGACTCCGGGGGGGGGGGCATCGCGGGTAGCTGGCGGAGATCGATCTCCGCCACACCCACTCCCTGGCCCCCCCGGAACACAGTGAGCGTGCTCGATCTGGCAGCCGCCGTCGGCAAGTGGTTAAAAACAAAAATAACAAACATGTTATGCTCACCTTCTCTGTGCAGCGGTTTTGCACAGAGTGACCCCGATCCTCTTCTTCTGGGGTCCCTCAACGGCGCTCTTGGCTCCTCCTCCCCATCGAGTGACCCATCAGGGAAGCGCCTTCCCTGGTGGTCACCCGTGCGGGTGTGCTCCCGAGTCCTGTTGCGTGTTTTCATACATACAGTGGGACTCGGGGGGGGCCCCCCCTGGCTCCTGTGCCACTGGACTTGATTGACAGCAGCGAGAGCCAATGGCTCCCCTGCTATCAATCCATCCAATGAGGACTGGAGCCGCCAGCTAGAGGGACAAGGCTCGTCCCCGTAGGGGATCGGTTTGGGCTCAGGTAAGTAAAGGGGGACTGCTGCACTAAAAAGGTTTTTCACCTTAATGCATATAATGCATTAAGGTGAAAAACCAGGAGACTTTACAACCCCTTTAAATCATCTGGGGCAACAGAAAGTAAGAGGGCCGCATGCCCATAAAACAGCAAATTTCCACCTCTGCCTGCACAGATGCCATTTTGCTTTCCTTATCAAACCTTTTCATATTGATCTATAATCTAATGGAGGAAATAAAATGAATTGACTATCTAATTTGAAGCGAACATGTCCAAATTAGTGCTTTCAAATATAACTCGAAGACTATAATAATGTATAATTTCCTTGTTCTACCCCCTTTATCTGCGAGGCAGCGGCTAGGGGTGTACACATGCCACGGCTGTGATAATTTACTTTGCTGTGGCAGGAATTTTACCCCTTGTACACCCACCAATAATGACCCATTCAAGTGAATGGGGGTGCTTGTGCGAATCCAAGTGGTTAAAGCAGGTGGTGAGGAGGCGATACAATGCCTCCTCGCTGCTTGTCAAATGCTCTCTAAAGAGAGATCCAAGCATAGATGGCTCTTCAGAGAGCTTTGCACATGTAAATAAGTCCTTATAGTGGCACTATGACTGCTGTGGCAGTGATCAGGGATACTGTAACTGGTGTGGCGTTGATAAGGGACAATGGGACTGGTGTGGTAGTGGTCAGGGACGCTGTAACTGGTGTGGCAGTGATTAGGGACAATATAACTGGTGTGGCGGGGATTAGGGGCACGAACTG
Organism: Glandirana rugosa; assembly: GCA_018402905.1. NCBI lineage: Eukaryota > Metazoa > Chordata > Amphibia > Anura > Ranidae > Glandirana > Glandirana rugosa. The sequence goes on along the minus strand of BLSH010320406.1, from coordinate 395,643 downwards.
GTGGCGGTATATTATACCGGTGATGGTGAATTATAATTCTTTTTTATTTTTTTTTAACGTACTGTCACTAGAGCAGTGCAGTGTCACCAGAGTCACACTGTACTACTCTGGGGGTGATTAGGGATTTTTTTTTTCGTTATCACTTTTTTTTTTTTCAATCAGAAAAAAGTTTATTGGTATACAAACAGATCCGTACATCGTCACATGCATTTACCAACCGTTACAGCAGAACATACCGAAAACAAGTGAACAATAATCAAGGAAGTATACATCTGAATACAACATAGTTGCGACTTTATAAGCATTTTGAGATTTGCCTTGCATGTTCCGTCTATTTTCACAGTTGGTCCAGGTTAATGGGTCAGTGTTTCCCATACAGGAAAAATTGTACAAAACAAAACGAAAGAGAGAAAATAAAAAAAACAAAGGGGGGGGGTTTTCCTTTTTTAAAATGGACCAGCAAGTAAAGAGCCGCCGCACCACGGCTCCAGTCCTCTCTCTCTCTAGCTCATAGGTATATTCAACAATATAGTATCATATATCCGCTGCGTCCTAGATAAGTTTACATTTATTACAGCCCATCTTTTACCGGCTGGTGTGGAGCCAGTCCAGGGATGCCCAGCCATGGCCACCACAACAGCAGGAATCCATGGCCGACAGTCCGAAGCCACGCCACACACGTGACATTGGTTATGTATTTTATACTCAAGAGTCAACCCTGTCCTACTCTTGTTCTAGTTCTGAGACGTCAGGGGTATCTGGAGACTCCAGCCATCCATCCCATATCTTGTGATACTTGGATGGGCAGTTTCTGTGTTTGTATAGCACCTGTTTATAAGGTAGGAATTGATTGACCATGGCTATCCATTCCTGTAGAGTGGGCGCTTCAGGCCTGAGCCATTTTATAGCTATCAAAAGTCTAGCTGCGTGGAGAGTCTCTTGCACATAAGTGTGTTGGTGTCTATTTTCTTCCTGAACTGGAATCAATGCCAGGATGCATTGTTTTGGGCATACGGTTAGTGGGGAGCCCATTTTGTCATGCAAAAATTTGATCACTTGCGTCCAATAACCCTGTAAGGTTGGGCACGACCATATTAAATTATAAAAGGAACTGTCTTGGTCGCCAGACCTGGGGCAGGAGGGATCATAATTAGGGGTATATTTTTTTATACGGGTTGGAGTAAGGTATGTCCTATGTAGTATGTACAGCTGTGTAAGTCTTTCAGAGTGTTTCGGGGATACCTTCTTACAGGACTCCAGCACATCTGTCCATTTGTCTTCCTCCAACTCCCCTACATCTGGTACCCACTTGTCCTTCAGTCGACAAGCTAGGTTCGCTGCCGCCGGCCTGGTAAGAGCCGTATAACAGATGAAGCTGAGATTCTTAGAATCAGCCCCCATATAGACCTCAACCAAATCCAGGGGTATCATGTCTGGGGTGTGCCCAGGGAACTGGCATTGGAGTGCGTGGCGGAGCTGAAGGAAGCGAAACAGCATCCCGTTAGGCAGGTTAAAAGTTGATTTAAGCTCCTGAAATGGCTTGACACCCCTTTGATCGAGCACCTGCGACAGGTAAACGATTCCCCTCTCTATCCAAAGATCTTTATCAGGTAGGAGAAGCAGTTCTGGGAGGTCCCCATTTCCCCATAATGGTGAGTGTGCATGTACGTGGGACACTCGTATCTTGGCCAACGTCAGATCCCAAATTTTACAATGATGGTATAGTATACCCCCGCGGCCCCCGAGTGCTGCCAGTGTGCGTGTGCCATTAAATACGATGTGAAATGGATGTGTTATGTGTATTGGCACACCGGAACAGACCAGAGCAAGGTACCGAGCCTTGTCTGTTTTGTCTAAATGGAAAAAATGGGACAATTGTGCGGCCAGGTAGTAGGAGGCCAAGTCTGGAAGAGTAGCGCCCCCCATATCCGTAGGGTTTTTCAAGGCCTGCCAGGTCAGTTTGTGCCTAGAATTACCCCATATAAAGGAGTTAAGGATAGAGTCCATACTTTTAAAAGTGCGAAATGTCAAGTACACCGGTGCGTGCCAAAGGACATAGAGAATTTTGGGGAGTAGTATCATTTTGACCAAATTGATACGTCCCATAACCCCCAAGGGGAGGCGGGCCCATGTCCGGGTTTTGTTTTTAGTAAACTATAGAGGGGTTCAATATTTAATCTAGCATAATCATTGGTGGAGCGAGTGAGGAGGATACCCAGGTATTTAATCTGACTCACTCGTGACAACGGGAGACGGGCCTGTGCATAGCCAGGGGTCTCAGGGTCCAGGGGCAGTATTTGGGACTTGTCCCAGTTAATCTGTAGCTCCGAAGCTCTGGGTAAGCTCCAAAGTCGCCGCGAGGGGGGGACCAGCATCCTCCAGATACAACAGCATGTCATTGGCATATAAGCTAATGGTTTCTGTCACGGGCCCGAGCGCAAACCTTTAATCTCTGGGTGAGCCCTAATGGCTATCGCCAATGGTTCAACTGCAAGGGTGTATAACAGGGGGGATAACGGGCATCCCTGGCGCATGCCCCTCGATAGTGGGAAGGAATCAGACATCCTGCCATTTACCAGAACTCTAACTATGGGGGACTGGTGTAAGAGTTGAATCCATTTTATGAAATGGGACCAAAGCCGTACCTGCGGAGGCATTCCCAAAGGTATGGCCACTCAACCGAGTCGAATGCTTTGGCCGCGTCAAGGCTAACCACAGCTCGCGACTCTACGGACTCATGGGTGGCCTGTAAATGGAAAAATAGTCGCCTAAGATTAAAGGCTGTGTTTTTATTGGGCATAAAACCCACCTGATCTGGATGTATCAGGGACAGAATTACTTTATTTAACCGAAGCGCTAGGGCCTTAGCCAGGATTTTCACATCTAGTTGTAATAGGGATATTGGCCGATATGACTCGGGAAAGGAAGGGTCCTTGCCCAGGTTGGGGATCACAACGATCAGCGCCTCCCTCATGGAATCGGGGAGCGCGGATACGTCAATATGTGTTTGTAAAGTTTGTGGAGCTTTGGCGCTAGAAGGGATTTAAAGTGGACATAAAATTCCAATGGTAGGCCATCTGTACCAGGAGCCTTAGATGTAGCCATGTGTGATATAGCCTCCTCTATGTCGTCTAAAGATAGTGGTCCTCCCAGGGAGGGAAATTGAACAGAATGCAGAAAGGAAACCAGTTCCTCCTGCATGTAATTTGCTCTGGAAGTATATAAAGTCGCGAAGAAAATGCGAAATGTATCAGCCGTCTGTGTTGGGTCAGTGATCAGACGTCCCGAGGGATCCGAAAGGGACACCACCAGAGGTGGTCTGTGGTCTAGGTGGGCAAGATAAGCCAGCAGCTTGCCAGCTCGCTCCCCGTGCTGTTGCTTAGAAAAAAAAATATGTGGCGTCTGGCCTTTTCAAAGTGTATGTGATTAACCAAGCGATGTTGTGCCCTCATTGAGGAAATGTTGCCCGGGGAGGGATCAAGCTGGCAAGTCCTCTCGAGGGAGTTCAAATGTGCCTCCGCCTGTTGCAGTGCCAGCCTAGAAGAATTTTTGTATCTAGAGATGTGTGTGGCTAAAATTAGTTTTACATGTTTTTTGAACATCTCCCATACTGCTCCTAATGATGCGGACCCTTCATCAGTCTGAAAAAAAATGCTCATTCATCCTGAATTGTGTCTGTGTTAGGCAGTACCGACAGCCAGAAGGGGTTCAGCCTCCAATTTTGGGTGAGGATGAGGGTCTGCACATCAAGCGTTATCCAGTAGGGAGAGTGGTCTGGCAGCACCTGGGGTCCGAATCCCACCCCCAGCAAGCATGGTAATAATATGGAGGAAACAAATATGTAGTCTATACGCGACATGGTGGAGTGGGTCGCTGAAAAACATGAGTATGCATAGGAACATAGGGAACCTGTGTCTCCAAGTGTCCACCAGTGCAAACTCGCGCATTGTCCTTCCAAACCCGTGAGGCCCGGCCGGGCAGCACCAGGGGCATCCTGGGTCAACCTGTCCATGGTGGGATTTACCACCATGTTAAAGTCCCCCAGCCAGATGGCGGGGACAGCAGCGTGCTGTGCCATGAAATCCAACCCCTCATCGATGAGAGCAAATTGAAATGAGGGAGGTATATAATAAGTAAGCATCAGAACTTCCAGCCCATATATCAATGCGTGCATAAAGATATATCTATCCCTAGGGTCCGTCCGCAATGTTAATAGTTGAAATTGTACATGTTTGGCGATGAGGACCGCCACTCCACTAGAGTGGGGGCTGCCTGGGGCTTGATATACCCATCCCACCCAGGGTTTCTTTAAAGTAAGTTGCAATTGACCCGTTAAGTGCGTCTCTAGTAGTGCAATGATATCTGTGCAGATTGACTATATATGGGACAGGACAGCAGTGCGTTTAGGCCTAGCGGGCAGTCCCCTTACATTCCATGTCACCAATCTAAGTGGAGCCGTGGGAGAGTGTGAGTGGGAAACATATGCGGGCGGACACCTAGATGCGGAGTTGCAAAGACTATACTCTCAGCATGGGGGCGTGGGGCGCCGCCAAGCGGTAGCCCCCCACCGACAAGCAGCATCCCCCCACAGGTAAAAATAGACAAGCATGACATTGGCACCATAGTGGTCTCTAACCTCCCAGATGTCCATAGCACAACCAAAAAATGGAACGTAGATGGTGCTGGGCGTATAGTAGCCTCTGTCCTTGAGCTGTATTGCAGGTGCAATGTGCAGCGCCCCAGGGATGCCCAGAGCAGAACAGCAGTTTGAGACAGCGCATAAGACAACAAAATAAAAAGGGGGGGGAGTGGCGGGAAACCACGGTTCTGCATAGATACCAACGTTAAACAGGCTCCGGTCCAGCTAAAGAACAACCACCCCTCCTCCATACAGTTCAAGTTCTGGGGGGGTGCTGGCCGGGGAAACACAACTTGTTGAACATTACAAGCGGTAGTAGTTGAGCAAACATGCCACATTGCAGCAAAACAATGTGGGGTGACCATACTCTGTAAAATATGTGTTTTGCGAAGGAAGCTCAACGCTGAAGAGCAGTCCATCCATGGTATGACTGTAGAGTGTATATGAGGAGATAATTGAGGGGTCCGGGGGTGTCCGCAGCTGTACCGCAGGAGACCCCTCCGGCCCCACAATCGAGTACAGGAGGCTGGGAAAGGGATAACACTCAAAAAAAAAATTAAGTTTGTACAGTAAACGATCCAGTCTCTGGTGCTTTGTGAAGAAGGTGACCCATGTATATAGCGTAGTAGTCTTTCTTACAGTTAGATATGCGGGAGAATCAGCAAGAAAGAAATTCTTTACAATGCAGCTCAGTTGAGGCTGCCCGGGTGCAGGCACCTATCATGCCAGGTCCCCATGAGGGGCATTGTGTCACACCAATGACCGATTCGGGGTCTTCGAAAAAATGTACGCGGTCTTCTCCCACAACTCTCAACTTGGCTGGATAGAGCATCGCATATTTTAAATTCTTGACCCGAAGGCGTCGTTTGGCCTCTGTAAATTGCGCTCGGCGGCGCTGGACCTCCGCCGAGAAGTCTGGATACACCGACACATGGGCATCGTGGAACGGTATGTTGCCCTTCCACCGAGTAAGCCGGAGCACTGCATCGCGGTCCCTGTAGTTTAACAGCATGGCAATGAAGGTGCGTGGGGGAGCACCGGTCGGGGGAGGCTTGGCCTCAAACGTGGCAGAGAAGGCCTCTCTCCCAAAGGTAGTAATCAGCAGTTGTTCCAAAAACGTAGGGGCATCCGTGCCCTCTGCTCCTTCAGGTAAGCCGACCAGGCGGAGGTTGCAGCTTCGCAGCCTATTTTCCATATCGTCCTGCTTCTGGATCAGTCTATGGAGCTGTTCCGTGGAATGTTGTAATGGCGGGAGGTCGTCCTCCACCTGGCTGATGCGTCGCTCCCTCTCCGACACACTCTCCCACACCTTCTGCAAATCCTGGTGAAGCAGAGAAATGTCTATTTTCACCTTGTCAATCTTCGAGGTGAGAGTAGATTGACAGTGGGATATAGCCTCCAGCACCTTGGCCGTGTCATCGCGGGATCCGGGCGCCGCGGCGGCCTCGTCGGCATCTTCTCTTGCCGGCTCTCTCCTCATGGCGGAGTTTGTCTAGCTTTTGAAGCGCCTCAGATGCCCGCTTCGGGGGAGACATTGTGATCTTCAGGACGTATGGGTCACAGGGGTGAGACCAGAAGATGAATATAGGCAGGATTCTTTCAGGATATCATCGTACAGGATTAATGCACGGAGGAGCTCTCGGTCAAGACTCCCTACGCCATGCTGCCTCAGGCCACGCCCCTTTCGTTATCACTTTTACTGCTTATTACAGTGAGGATCACTGTATAAGCAATCTGTAAAACTGTTCAAAGGTTTCATTCATTAAACCTTTGTTTACTACTGTGATTGGTCACAGTTATCGCATGGTACAGGGCCACTGTGATTGCCCCTGGTATCATGTGATCGCTGTGATGAACTGTAACTGTGATTCATTTGATTGGTCACAGCGATCATGGCCGCTCACATCGGCCCAGTGCATTGATCAGTAATCCTCTGTATCCAGTGGCCACAGATTGTGTCACTAGAGAGTGCGCACGAGCGCCCAATGTTGGGGGGACGTACAGGTACAAGCACCTGCATTGGCTCTGCTCCCGTCCAGCCATATATGTTCAGTGACTGCACAGGAGGTGGCTATTGAAGTGTATCTCACATCCTGCTGTTTGTACCTTTTAAAGTGGATGTAAACCCGAAAAAAAAAATTTAATTAATAATTCTGCTTGGTAGAGTATAGCATGTTATGTCATCTGTGCCTAGTCTTGCCACAAAGGGTTAATCCACCTGTGAGTAATGAGCTTATCTTTTTTCAGAAAGAGAAATACACAGTCGATCCGCCCCTTGCTCTGTGAGTGACAAGCAATTTGCTTATCTCCTTCACACAACAGAGAAAGTTTTACACGCCCCCCTCCCTCCTCAGTGTCTCTGTCACGTACCTGGTGGTGGAGTCTGACTTATGCAGTGGGCAACCTCTCTTACGACCATGATTCCTGAACCCCTGGTAGTGTGGACAGGGAGCTCGGGAGTGCAGGGAGGCACGAGGGTCGGACTGGGTCACAGGTGGTGGTGTGCTGGTCCGTGAGGTGCTCGTGCAAGCTGAAGCGTGGTGGTGCAGGCCGGGTTGGTAACGGGTTGGCAGAGCAGTACAGATGGGTCAGGCTGAAGAGTAGTCGGGTGCAAGCAGAGTTCGTTAACTGGCGGGCAGCAAGGTACAAGGGAGCAGGCAGAAGAGTGGAACTGAGACGATAACTAGAGGCGAACGTGGCTGGGGCCGAAGGTGCTGGTGAGAAGACGGACGAGGGAACATGGAACGACGGGCGGTCAATTGCT
>BLSH010320406.1:360649-377530 GCA_018402905.1 Glandirana rugosa | reverse complement strand
CATAGAATATACGTTGGGGTGTTTGCTTTCCAAAATGTCATTATGTGGGCAATTCCATTGTCCTGTTGCTCCAGGGCCTTCAAAATTGTAATAGGTGGTTGAGAAATGAGATGTATAATTTATGCTTGTAGAATGCCTAAAAGTGCTACTTCAATGTTGGGCCTGTGTATGTGGCCAGGCTGTGTAAAAGTCTCACACATGTGGTATCGACATACTCAGGAGGAGTAGCAGAATGTATTTTGGGGTGTCATTTTTGCTATGTACATGCTATGTGTTGGAAATATCTTATAAATGGACAACTTTGTGTTAAAAAAATGCAATTTCATTTTTTTCCCACATTTTCCAACAACTTCTGGAAAAAAATGAACCATTCAAAAGACTCATTATGCCTCATAGATTATACGTTAGGGTGTTTGCTTTCCAAAATGGGGTAATTTTGTGGGAAATACCATTGTCCTGGTGCTTCAGGGCCTTCAAAATCGTAATAGGTGGCTGAGAAACGAGATGATGTGTAATTTATGCTCGTAGAACGCCTGAAGGTGCTACTTCAATGTTAAGCCTTTTTATGTGGCCAGGCTGTGTAAGTCTCACACATGGGGTATCACCATACTCAGGAGGAGGAGTAGAATGTATTTTGGGGTGTCATTGCAAGTATGCATATGCTGTTTGTGAGAAATAACTTGTTTAATAATTTTGTGTAAAAAAAAAAAAAAAAAATCTTCATTTTGCAAAGGGTTGTGGTAAAAAAATTACATCTTCAAAAAACTCACCATGCCCCTTACTAAATACCTTGGAATGTCTTCTTTCCAAAAAGGGGTCATTTGGTGGTATTTGTACTTTCCTGGCTTGTTAGGAGCTCAAGAAATGAGATAAAGTACATCGGGTGTGATCAATTTTCAATGATTTGCACCATAGCGCTATAACTTTCACAGAGGATAAATAATATATACTAATTTGGGTAATTTTTACCAAAGTTATGTAGCAGTATAAATTATGACCCAAATTTATGAAGAAAATTACTTTTTTGCAAAATTTTTCAATACAAACTAAACAAAAGTGTTTTTTTTTTTCAAAATGTTTGCTACTTTTTTGCTTATATTGAAAAAAATATAAAAAAAACAGCAGTGATTATATACCACCAAAAGAAAGCTCTATTTGTGAGAAAAAAATGATAAAAATGTTTTTTGGGTGCAGTGTGGCATGAGTAATTGTCATTTAAAGTGTGAGAGCACTGAAAGCTGAAAATTGGTCTGGGAAGGAAGGGGGTGTAAGTGTCCTGTATTTAAGTGGTTAAACATTATTTTAACTCCGTCTCATATCAATCTTTAAATGACACTGTAGGAAAGACTTGATTGCATGGGTTTTGTAACACACTCAGCCTTTTATATAGGATTCCAGTGTTGAGAGGTAGCAATGAAAATCATAACATGCCTTACTGGCCCAGATAATTTTTGCTTGTGTGAATATGCAGTTACTATAAGCATATTAATCTCTTTAATTGTGGGTCATGAATTACTTTGATACATAATATAGCTGCAGTCCTGCTATTAATGTTTTTTCTTCTTGTTGCAGACTCTTGGCAATGAAGCTTGCAAGGACCGTTCACTGCTCTCTGATATTGTTGTACCTGTAATAGACACTATGGCCTTGTTACTGAGGCGTGGAGAAATGTTTCTGAATAATCCTCACCATGTGACCCTTTCATTCAGAGTGCTGCTCACTGTGCCTCTGGATCACTTGAGGTTTGAAGAATACTACAGTATATTCTTGGCAGTGCATGAAGTGCTGTTTTCAATACTGCAGTGTCATTCCAAGGTACATTTATTTGCATTCTAAAACCAGTATTTTGCAGATCATGTTTAATCATTTGTTAGAATGGTAAAGTAGTGGGGCACATTTTCCAAAATGTTAAATACTTCAAATGTTTTAGAATCCCTATATTAAACCATGTTTTTATTGAAGATTTTTTATTTTTAAATGAAGAGGCCTCTTTATAAATGTTTTTGCTCTTTATTTTTCTACCCAAGGCAATGCTAAAATCAGTTGCACCATTCTTGAGCACATTCCATAGATTGGTTTCATCTGTCATGCATGAGGGACAACAAAAAGGAGATAAAGGTAAAATACTGTCAAATTTTCATGGACCGTTGTATACAAACGTCTATACAAATTGTTGGTCAACATTTTTTAAATTAAAGTTGTTACTTTTGCACTATACCCTGGTATCCATATCTGAAACGAATCAGTTTATAAATCTTTAATATTTGGCCTTTATGTTGTAAAAATTGGAGAGTGGGAATGGCTGAGTAGTTTAGCAAGAGACTATTGACAGTGCTGACAGCACTCAGTTGTCAAAAAAGCCCTATGTTGGCAGCCCATAACAAGGTTAAGAGCTAAGTGTATTTTGGGCAGATTGACAGAAATTTTTTAATTGTACAGTACAGTACACCGGCAGAATATTCATACAGCATGGGTTACTGGCATGTATATTCAGGTGATTGGACGCTTGCAAAGTGTCAATATCAGAACATGCCCCCTGGGCATCTCCCCCATGGCCCTACCCCACTCCATGAGTCCTCAGTTTTTTTCCAATGTCTGAAGGCAAATTACATTCACTAAGATCTCCCTTACCTTAACGAATTTATTATTTTTCTTGGTTTTTATATTAGTTTTTTTTCTGATTACTCAATAAAGCCCTCATTGTCTTCTAATGCCAGCATAGAAGCAATGTATCTGGATCGGAATAACCTTGGTAAAGCCTATGGAGCCATACCCGGACCCCATGCTCTGGAGACAGTTTGTAATATTGCATTTGCACCGAATCCTGCATGGGCGCTCACCATGGCACTCGGTGCAACATGTTTTAGTTAGCCACAGGGTGCTTTACATGTCCTGGGCTGTGGACCAACAATCACTATGGAGCCAAGTCCCTGAAGACCCCTTTGGGGTATGCCTACTGTGACAGGGTCTCCCTGTTACTGTTAAAATAGGACTATGTTTGGATTGTGTTCTCACTTTGTAAACTGTTCAAACTTGATGCCAAAATTCAGCCACTCAGTCTTAGGTGGATGAACGGGTGTTACATTACATCATTGGTCACATGCTTTAACGCTGCTGCTGCAAATGAAGTTTAAAAACATGTTTGCGTCATACATTCTAAGAGGAGAAGAGGCTGGGGAAATCTGTGGTCAAGAAGCATCCAGGTGTTCTGGTAGATTGTAGCCTGTGGTCCCAAGGTGCAGTTTCTAAAGTTAGCTGAATACTCTTGTATTATCACAGGTGTAGACTCCAGAGAGAGAGAAACATAATTTTGTTCCTGTATAAATCATTAGAAAGACCTCATCTGGAATATCCAGTTCAGTTTTGGGCACCAATTCACAAAAAGGATATTGGAGAAAGTTCAGAGAAGGGCAAACAAACTGATTAAATGCATGGCGGAGCTCATCTATGAGGAACGATTAGCTGAACTCAATTTATTCTGTCTTTAGAAGAGGCAATTAATGGGGGGAAATAATCACCATGTAATAATACATAGGTGGTCCATTTAGAGATATTCACTTTCTGGTGATGCCAGAGGACAATGGGGAACTCTTTACATATAGAAAGACTTCTGCACTGTAAAAAGGGATACACTCCCTCAAGAACTAGTTCTGTCCAGCTCAGATTGTTTTAAAAAGAGCTGTATGACCCCTCTGTTCTCATATATCCCCGAGAACATTTATGGTTTATTGCTGACACCAGCATATACAGTATCTAACAAAAGTGAGTAAACCCCTGACATTTTTGTAAATATTTTATTATATCTTTTCATGTGACAACACTGAAGAAATGACACTTTGCTACAATGTAAAGTAGTGAGTGTAGAGCTTGTATAACAGTGTAAATTTGCTGTCTCCTCAAAACAAAAGTGAGTAGACCCCTAAGTGAAAATGTCCATATCAGGCCCAAAGTGTTAATATTTTGTGTGGCCACCATTATTTTCCAGCACTACCTTAAGCCTCTTGGGCATGAAATTAATCAGAGCTTCACAGGTTGCCACTGGAGTCCTCTTCCACTCCTCCATGACGACATCATGGAGCTGGTGGATGTTAGAGACCTTGTGTTCCTCCACCTTCCATTTGAGGATGCCCCACAGATGCGCTCAATAGGGTTTCGGTCTGGAGACATGCTGAGCCAGTCCATCACCTTAACTTCAGCTTCTTTAGCAAGGCAGTGGTCATCTTGGAGGTGCGTTTGGGGTCATTATCATGCTGGAATACTGCCCTGCGGCCCAGTCTCTGAAGGGAGGGGATCATGCTCTGCTTCAGTATGTCACAGTACATGTTGGCATTCATGGTTCCCTCAATGAATTGTAGCTCCTCAGTGCCTGCGGCACTCATGCAGCCCCAGACCATGACACTCCCACCAACATGCTTCACTGTAGACAAGACACACTTGTCTTTGTACTCTTCACCTGGTTGCCACCATGCACATTGAACCAAATACGTTTATCTTGGTCTCATCAGACCACAGGACATGGTTCCAGTAATCCATGTCCTTAGTCTGCTTGTTTTCAGCAAACTGTGGGCTTTCTTGTGCATCATCTTTAGAAGAGGCTTCCTTCTGGGACAACAGCCATGCAGACCAATTTGATGCAGTGTGCGGTGTATGTTCTGAGCACTGACAGGCTGACCCCCAACCCTTCAACCTCTGCAGCAATGCTGGCAGCACTCGTAATTCTATTTCCCAAAGACAACCTCAGGATATGACGCGAGGCCTGTTCTGAGTGGAATCTGTCCTGTTAAACCGCTGTATGGTCTTGGCCACTGTGCTGCAGCTCAGTTTCAGGGTCTTGGCAATCTTCTTATAGCCTAGGTCATTTTTATGTATAGCAACGATTCTTTTTTTCAGATCCTCAGAGTTCTTTGCCATAAGGTAACTTCCAGTGACCAGTATGAGAGAGTGAGAGCGATAACACCAAGTTTCAGACACCTGCTCCCCATTCATACCTGAGACCTTGTAACACTAGTCACATGACAAAAGCTCTCTTTTATTCTTTTGAGTGTTGATCCTGCATTCCTTAGCTGTACTCTGCTGATGTATTATAAGTACAGGCCTGTGTATGTTCTTTTCTGCTCAAGCATTGCTGTTTTCCTTTTTATATGTATGTTTTCTAAAAAAATAAATGAAAATAATTAAAAAAAAAAAGCTGGATACAGTCGTAAATGCACAAAATATAACCGGATATTAATAAGTATAGTTGATAACACCATGGATTATTGATCCAGGGTAAATCTGTCTCCTGGAGGATCAGGGAGGAATTTTTATCCCAGTTGGAAAAATTAGACCATGCTTTATTGGGGTTTTTCTTTTGCCTTTCTCCAGATCAATTGTGGGTATAGGATTGTATATGTGGAGGTTTTCTATTTATTTATTTTTTATAAAGCACAAAGGTAAAAAGTCTTGAACCTTTAGAACCACAGTGTATCTGAACATTTCAGACACCACCATCAAAAGAACCCTAGGTTGAGTGGAGCTACTTAATTAGTAGGCAGCCTTAGTAATAGCACAGCTTTGTGAATGAGCAAGTGACCTTGGAAAGGGTTAACATATTTGAGGCAGAGTATTGATAAGCCAGGTTGCCATGCTGTGCAGTCACCCCCTGCGACAAAGTTGGAAGTGACAAAACATGTCAGGGCAAGGCTGTATGGCAACCGGAAGTGTTCCATCAACATTGTAAGAGCTAGTAACGTCTCCCTGTAACGGTTGGTAGCCAGCGTGGAGGTGGTGAGACAAGTAGGGACTGCTACACTACGTCTATTTACAAGCATACTGTACAATGTCTGATGCAAGATGTAGAATATGTGAGTGAACTGTGAAACATTTTTTAATAAGTGATGACAATATCACACTAGTGGAGCCCTTCCTTACTTTCTTTTACATACCCACTGATGTGAATTCATACTGAAAGAGAGGGGTGGAGAATTGGAGTGGCTTACTAAGGAGAACAACGATATTGATCATTAAGCATATTTGTCCACTCATGAGAATGGGGAGCAATACAATCCGGTGAGTTGCTGTCCTATGAGAGTGGTCAGTTTTGACACACATCGATGGTGGAATTTTTGGTGACTTGTTTTAATAGGATATCACGGGTATCCTTAAACTTGCATGGATATTCCTTGAGAAGACTTTATTGGGCCATTGAATTTTTGTATTATTAATTTGATTTTTGATTGAAGATTTTGCACTACTGTGGAAAATCCTTTAGGGTCCTTTCACACATACAGGACCGTTTATTTCATCCATTCAGTCAGGTCAAAACGGATTAAGTATTCATCCATTTTACTTCAGTTTGCATACGTTTTTCATTATTATTATTATACATGATGTATATAGCGCCAACAGTTTATGCAGCGCTTTACAATGTAGAGGGGTGAGACAGCACAATTACAATACAGGTAAATACAGGAGGGACGGAGGGCCCTGCTCCTAGAGCTTACATTCTAAAGGGAGGGGGGTGGTGGTACAAAAGGTAGTAGTTGCGGGTGATGGGTTGATGGGGGTGGCTCAGGTACAGTTCTTAGGTGGGTGAGGGATAGGCTTCCCTGAATAAATGAGTTTTCAGGGATCTTTTAAAGGTGGACAGGGTAGGGGCTGATCGGACATACCAGGGCAGGGAGTTCCAGAGGATGGGAGAGGCTCTGGAGAAGTCCTGAAGGCGAGCATGGGAGGAGGTATTAAGGGAGCTAGAGAGCAGGAGGTCCTGGGTGGAGCGGAGGGGACGATTTGGGCGATATCTGCTGATGAAGTTGCTGATGTAGCTGGGGGCGATGTTGTGGATGGCCTTGTATGTTGTGGTTAATATTTTAAATTTTACACGGTGGGGTAGGGGAGCCAGTGAAGGGATTGGCAGAGAGAGGCAGCAGTCACGGATCAGTTAGTGAGGTGTATTAGTCTAGCAGCAGCATTCATAATAGACTGAAGGGGGATAGCCTGTGTAAGGGTAGGCCATTAAGGAGAGAGTTGCAGTAGTCAAGGTGGGAAATAACCAAGGAGTGAATAAGTTAGTTTGTGGTGTCGTTAGTCAGGAAGGGTCGATTTCTGGAGATGTTGGGGAGGTTAAGGCGGCAAGTTTTAGCCAGTGATTGGATGTGGGGGCTGAAGGAGAGGTCAGAGTCAAGGATTACACCCAGCACCCTGGCATCTGTGGAGGGACCAATGGTTGTGCTATTGATCTTAATAGTAAAGTCATGGGGGGAGGACCGGCAAGGAGGAAATGTAACAAGCTCAGTTTTAGAAAGATTGAGTTTGAGAAAGTGGTGTGACATCCATACCAATATGTCATTTAGTAAGTTTGTGATCCGTGAGGAGATCGAGAGAGTAAATTGAGGAGTGGAGAGAGAGATCTGGGTGTTGTCGGCATAGAGGTGGTATTGGAAGCCATGGGAGGTTATCAACTGGCCCAGGGAAGAGGTATAGAGAGAGAATAGGAGGGGCCCAAGGACGGAGCCTTGGGGTACCCCAACAGGAAGAGGAGTGGAGGAGATGGAGTTGTAAGTGACACTGAAAGTGCACTGAGATAGGTAGGAGGAGAACCAGGATAAAGCAGAATCACGGAGGCCAAGGGAGTGGAGTTTGCTGAGGAGGAGGGGGTGGTCCACTGTGTCAAAAGCAGCAGAGAGGTCCAAGAGTATGAGTATGGAGTACTGGCCATTGGTTTTAGCAGCTAGTAGGTCATTGGTGAGTTTTAGTAGGGCAGTTTCAATTGAATGTTGTGGGTGAAAGCCGGACTGTAGGGGGTCGAGAAGGTTGTTGTCAGTGAGGTAGCAACCGATTCGGTCATGTACAAGGGGTTCAATGAGCTTGGAGGCAAAAGGGAGCAGGGAAATGGGTCTTAAGTTGTTCAAACAGGTGGGGTCAAGTGAGGGTTTTTTAAGTATGGGGGTAACCAGTGCATGTTTGAGCAGGGAGGGAAAGGTACCGGAGGAGAGGGAGAGGTTGGAGATGTGGGTTAGTGAGTTTACGATGGAGCGGGAAGGTGGCTGCAGTAATTGTGAGGGGACAGGTGGTGAGGTGGGCCATGGAGAGGAGTTTATCGACTTCCTCGGTGGTAACAGGGCAGAAGGAGGAGAGTATTGAGTGCGGTGTTGGATCTGATGTGTTGGATAGGGGAGGAAGCTGGACGTTGGATATCTCCTTGTGAATTGTCGATTTTGCTTTTAAAATGGTTGGCAATTCCTTGACCGGTAAGCAAGTTGGTAGGTGGGGGGTGAAGTAAGGAGTTAAGGGTAGAAAAGAGTTGACGAGGTTTGGATGAGAGTGTTATAGTAGGTTTGTTTAGCAGTGTGGAGGCGGGAGTTGTATTTGAGAAGGGCAGATTTATAGAGGTTAAAGTCTTGCAGGGATTTAGATTTACACCACACTCGCTCAAGAGCACGGCTGCGTCTCTTGAGGCTTCTGGTGTCGTCTGTTTGCCAGGGTTGTGGCAGATGAAGCCTATTTGTGTGGGTAGGGAGGGAAGCAAGTGCATCTAGGGAGGATGACAGCGTGTTGTTGTAGATAGAAGTGGTTTGGTCTGGGCAGGACAAGGGTGCAATTTTGTCGTAGAGGTCATCAGTAGCAGAATGAAGGCAGGAAGGGTTGAGGTGGCGAAGGTTTCTGCAGGTAGTGGTTTGTAGGTTGGCAGCATGGGAGGCAGGAGACAGAGAGAGTATGAAACGGATAAGATTGTGATCATAGAGCAGAAAGGGAGTATTAGGTTGCAGGGGGTGCAGCGATGGGAGAATACAAAGTCAAGAGTGTTGCCGTTGGAGTGAGTGGTGACTTGTCTCCATTGTGTTAGGTTAAAAGAGGAGGTTAGGTTGAGTAGTTGAGAAGTGGTTGCAGTATTAAAGTGGATGTATACTCTCCTATCGTTTTCAGCTAAGGAAGCTGACATCTTGGCCTCTGTTTAATCTGCAACTGCCATGATGATGCACATGTGATCCATTATGACACCACCCATTGGATGGTTTGCTAGTTTTTGTTGAGCGCACAATCAAGGAGACAGCTAGCATTTCCGGCATGCCGGGAATATTAACTCTTTTTTTACACTATCAAATCGATGGGTAGACAACCGCTTTATTGTTGATTAGAATGTTAAAGTCACCTAGGATGATGGCAGGTATATCAGTGGATAGAAAGTAGGGTAGCCATGCGGAGAAGTCATCCAGAAAGCGTGGCACTGGTCCAGGAGGCCAATAAATGACTGCAACCCTCAGACAAGCTGGAGAGAAAAGACAAATGCAGTGCACTTCAAAGGAGCAGGGGGAAAGAGAGGGAGGTGAGGGAAGAACCTTGAAGGTGCATTGTGGGGAGAGGAGAAGTCCGACGCTGCCTCCTTTTCGTCCACTGGGTCTGGGCGAGTGAGTCCAGAGGAGGCCACTGTGGGACAGGGCAGCTGGAGAGGTAGTGTTGAATTACTGGAGCCAGGTTTCGGTAATAGCAAATAGATTAAGGGAGTTGGAGAGAAAAAGGTCATTGACAGAGGCTAGTTTGTTGAAGACTGAACGGGCATTCCAGAGGGCACACGCAAGGGGAGAGCTGACTTGTGGAATCAGGGGAATTGAAATGAGAAAGTGGGGGTTACAGCTACTGTTGGAGGAGGTAGACAGGCAATTTTGGGGGTTGGAATAGGATTTGGGGGACCAGGGTTAGGTGCGATGTCCCCAGGCATTAGGAGTAGTGGGAGGGTGAGGGTGATAAGGTGGGAGTGGGATTTATAGGAAGCCAGATGCTGTAGTGGAGTGGAAGAGCTGACATTGTGTGGGCCTAGAATGAGCAGGAGGTGATAAGTGCAGCAAGATTGAGTGGGCAGAAGTGAGGGAGATATGTACAGGTTGTGGGCTGGAGAAGGGGGGGGGTAAAGAAGTGAGAGTTTGAGGAAAGAGGATGTTATAGCAAAGAAGATTATTGTGAGTATGTTGGAGGGTGGAGAGAGGGAAATAGAAGGAAGGCTGTCAAAAGTTAGAAGATGAAGGGGGATTTCCTGGCAAATTGGTGTGGAACACTAATGTCTATACTTACTTTTTTGTTGAAGTGCCTTAGTCAAAGTGCCCATGTTTAAGTGCCAAGACATTTATCGCAGGAGTGACACTTTGCGCAAGGAGTGACCAGCCCAAGCCCTCGCCAGCCGTCCCAGAGATTGAACTAAATTTATACTGGGGTGGTGTGGGGGGATTGACAATTATTAAATTAGGAGCTGATAAAATCAGGCTCATGGGCAGAGTGGGGGTTTACAACTGGCCTGCACAGACTGCAATGCAGGAGGGGGCAACAGGATAAGGTTTAAATGTTTGATCTTGTTCAAGGCAGCGTAATACAAAGTAAGTGTCACTTTCATAAGCTAAACAAACAAGCAAGTATATACAGCAGTTTCAAATTCTTAGCAAAGCAGAGAGAGTTCAGTTAGGCAATGTAGTCCGGTGTTTAAGAGAAGAGTGAAGTCTGTGCAGTTACCAAAGTTGTGGAGAGGCAGGTGGGAAATCGCAGACAGCTAGATCGACTTTTTGTGTTGCAGGGAGGGTCTGTACAGTTACTAAGGTTGTGGAGAGGCAGGTGGGAAATCGCAGACAGCTTTTTCATCAGTTTTTTTTTACATCCACTACCAATGCAAAAATGGATGATAAACTGACCATTTGTCAGTTTACATCCGTTTTTCGTCCTACATTCACTGACAGACGCAGCTCTCCATTGACTTGTGGGGTTATATGCAGATCCTATTAGGAGTTAACTAGGCAAAGAAGAAAGCAAGCTGGCCCCTCCCAGGGGGGCTGTCCTATCTTCCCATATAATCCCCCTACTCTGCTCAGCACATTAGTTTTAACATGCCTAGTGCAAGGAGTTGACCTGGCTCCCTTTGGGACCTGCGGATAGAATTTTTGCTTCCGCTTTTTTTATATTTTTCAAGCAAATTGAAGACTACTATCAAGAAGCCAACTGGGGAATAGAGGGTTCCTGCAAAGACCCTGTACTTTCTCCAGTACGGCCATCCGATGTGAGCCAGTCCCAGGATGTTAGTGGGTCCCTCCACATCGTGCCCGTTCCGTGCGGGTGGCCAGTGGGTGATCCCCACTTGTGCCTAGTGTCCGGATTCGATCTGGTCCAGGGACCTGTGGCCAGCAGCATTCCTCCCCAGCCTGGAGAAAAGTCTGGGACCGGGTGGCTATCCGCTGCGCCCTTCAGGAGTGGTGAGTGAGCCCCCCTGCCCCTTAGGGGCGCGACCGCAGGGCGATTTGTAATTCTATGCACGGTAGCCGCTGGCTGAGGAGGGTCGCTGGGGCTCTCCTGGGTCCCTTTGCTCCTTCCTCGGCCCCTCCCCCCGACCGTGCCCCGCTTGCACTGTGTGTGCAAACCGCCTAGGTCGCCATGCGGCGATCCGCTGCCATATTGCAGTGGATCGCCGCCATTTTGCCGTAGCTGCGGCCATTTTCCTTGGGTTTTTCAGTACCATGCTTGGTGGCCATTTTGACGGAGCCTCGTGTTAAGCAGCCCTTGGCCCTCTAGTGGATGTCTCGGCGGCCATATTGGAGTCCTTCCAGGCTGTGAAAAACGTGCTGCTGTCGTTTTTTTCTTATTTTCACTTGCTGGGACAGGTGCTGGCTGCTGCTGACGGCGCAGGCTCTCTGGCAGTCCACAGGTCGTTTTCTGGGGGTGCTGGTGGCGGTGGGTGCAGTCCTGGGTTTACCTGGCGTTCTGAGGGGCGGTGGTGTGTTTGACTGTGTGGGGGTGCCGCTAGTGGTTGTTCTCACTGCTGTGGCTCAATCTGTGGGTGTGATGGCAGATGTCCCTGCAGGGCCCTCTGAGGAGGATTTAGATGCAGCGCAACCTGCGTCAGTGCCCCTGGTGTCCTTAGAATAGCTGAGGGCGGTGTTTGGAGAATTCTTTAACGGGGGGGGGGGGGCCCATGAAAGCGGCCCCCCCTCCCCCTTGTTCTTCAGGGGAGGATTCTGAACCGGAAGTAGCGTCGGTCACGGGAACCCCCGTGGAGCTTTCTGAGGGGGAACTTTGTCCCTCAGATGAGGAGGCAGAAGGCCAGGGGGCAAAAGCAGCACATGAAAAAGCACTGGTGTCTGCAATAATTTCTGGAGTCCGTACGTCCTTGCGACTGAACCAAGAAGGAGAGTCGCAGACGTCTACTTATGTATGTGGGACTGCCAAGCCCCCTGGGTCTCCGAGAGCTTACCCCAGCGCACGCAGCATTCCTTCACCATGTCTAAGCGTTTCGCTATCCGGTATCCTTTTGAGGATAGGTTTATAAAAATGTGGGCGTCCCCTTCGGTGGACCCCCCCGGTGGCACGACTTAACAAGGCGATGACTATTCCCCTGGAGGGGTCGCCGTCGTTTAAGGATCCTGCCGATAGGCGGACAGAGGCTGTGTCTAAAGCACTTTTCATTTTGGCTGGTTCGGCCTTGTGACCAGCCCTGGCGTCTGCCATGGCGGCGCAATATTTCTCTGAATGCACAGCGGAGTTGCAGAATGATCTGGACTGCGGCAGAATGCTGGAAGCATCGCAGAAGGCAGAACGTGTCTATCACGGTATAAAATACCTGTGTGATGCAGCTCTAGACCTGCTCCCTATGTTATCAAAATGGCTGTTTTTGCAGTCATTATTAGATGGGTCCTCTGGTTGCGTTCGTGGTCGGGTGATCACTCCTCCAAAAGATGTTTAGCGGACCTCCCTTTTCAGGGTGGCCGTCTTTTTGGTCCTCAGTTGGACAAAATCATTGAGGATTTCACGGGCAGGAAGAGTACCTTCCTTCCGGAGCCCAGGCGGCGAGAATTTCGCCGCAAACAAGGACCTGTCTCCTCGGGAGAAGAGGTTTTTTCGTGCCCCTGGGGCAGCAGGCAAGGGCCCGCGTGCCAGCAAGGCTGCTGCAGGGGCCGGTAAGAGGTCCTGGCAACACAAAAACGAAAAGACAGAGGATAAGCCCTCCTCTGCATGATGGGTTGCCCCCACCCGGCTCTCGGGTGGGGGTACGTCTTCTGGGGTTTTCAGACAGGTGGACTGCCCGCATTTCCAACCGGTGGGTGCAGGAAGTGGTGT
Source organism: Glandirana rugosa (assembly GCA_018402905.1). NCBI lineage: Eukaryota > Metazoa > Chordata > Amphibia > Anura > Ranidae > Glandirana > Glandirana rugosa. Next base: position 364,462 of record BLSH010320406.1, on the reverse strand, counting down.
CCTCCCGGGTACAGGATAGAGTTCAGCACTCTACCCCCAGAAAGTTTCTTCCCATCGAACTTAAGACTCCCGCATAAACGTCGGGAGGCCCTTTTCGGGGCGGTTCAGAACAGGGGGAGATAGTGCCGGTGCCTCAGAAAGGTTCCGCGGTTTCTACTCGAACCTCTTTGTGGTCCCCAAAAAAGGTGGGGGGGTAAGGCCAGTATTGGACCTGAAGACGCTAAACTTTTTTATATGTGAGCGCGAAAATTCCGGATGGAATCGGTCCGCTCGGTCGTGGCCGCCCTGCATCAGGGGGACTTCCTGGCGTCCCTGGACATCAGGGACGCGTATCTCCATGTTCCCATTTGTCTCCGACACCAGCGCTTTCTGCGCTTTGAGGTGGGAGATCTCCATTACCAATTTGTGGCTCTGCCCTTTGGTCTGGCCTTGGCTCCTCGGGTCTTCACCAAGCTGGTGGCCCCAGTGCTGGCCCTGTTGAGGCAGAGCGGTATCGCAGTGGTGGCTTACCTGGACGACTTGCTTCTGAGAGCGGAGTCTGCCTCTGCCCTGGAGGAGAGCGTGTCCATCACCATGGCCTCGTTAGAGGACTTCGGTTGGCTGATCAACCTGCAGAAGTCGTCGTTGACCCCCGTCCTGTCGCCTGGAATATCTGGGTCTGATTCTGGACACAACAGGCGAAGGTGTTCTTACCCCCAGCCAAGTTGCAGTCCCTGCAATCAGCTGTGCGAACCTTACTGTCTCACCGGCAGTCTTCATTACGGTTCTGTATGCGGGTACTGAGGCTCGGCCTTCGTGGCGGTACCTTACGCTCAGAGCCACACTTGACTACTTCAGAGAGCGATTCTGTCTCGATGGGACAGATCTCCTCTGTCTCTGGACCGGTTGGTCAACTTGTCAGACCAAGGCTTCCCTGGCTTGCTGGCCTTGGACCCCAGTCTTGATGGGGGGGAAGTCGTTTCTTCCCCTGACATGGTCTATAATCACGATAGATGCCAGCCTGTCGGGCTGGGGGGGAGTACTGGGCTCTCTGTCGACCCAGGGTCGCTGGTCAGCGCAGGAGTCACGCCTTTCCGATCAATGTGCTGGAGCTCAGAGCGATCAGACTCTGTCTATCCCACTGGACGGCGAGGCTACAAGGGCTCAGATTCTGGTTCAGTCGGACAATGCCACGGCAGTGGCATATGTGAACTATCAGGGCGGAACGAGAAGTGCCGCCGCGGAAGCAGCTCTCATCCTGCGTTGGGCAGAACTGCACGTTCCGGCAATCTCCGCCATCTACATTCCAGGCGTAGAAAATTGGCAGGCGGACTCCCTAAGTCTCCAGACGCTGGATCAGGGAGAATGGTCTCTCTAACCAGAAGTGTTCAGCCAGATTTGCCACAAGTGGGGCACGCCAGATGTGGACCTCATGGCGTCTCGGTTCAACCACAAGGTAAAGTCCTTTGTGTGCAGGACGAAGGACCCATTGGCAGTGGCCCAGACGCACTTGTGGCACCTTGGAGTCGGTATCGTCTTCTGTATGCCTATCCTCCCATCAAAATGCTCCCGCGTCTATTGCGCAGGGTGGCAGCGGAGGGAATTCCGGTGATCCTGGTGGCCCTGGACTGGCCTCGGCGTCCGTGGTGCACTGATGTAGTGAGAATGGTGGCAGACGTTGCCTGGCGTCTCCTGCTGCGAGACGATCTGCTGTCTCAGGGACCCATATTGCACCCTGCTTTACACTCGCTGGCTTTGAAGGCCTGGCTATTGAATCCCAGGTGCTGAGGGACCGGGTTGTCGACGACTCAGTGGTCCCTACCATGATGAAGGCGCGCAAGTGTACTTCGCGCAAGATCTATCATAGAACCTGGAAGGCCTACATTGCCTGGTGTGAGGCGGGGGGTTGGAACCCTCGCTCCTATATGGTGTCGAGGGTCCTGACTTTTTGACAACAGGGCCTGAATAAAAAATTGGCCTTGAGTACTCTCAAGGGCCAGATATCGGCCTTGGCGATTCTTTTCCAACGACCTCTGGCGTCTCACTCATTGATTCGTACGTTTGTACAAGGTGTGTGCCATGTGGCTCCTCGGGTACGGTCGCCTTTTGCACTGTGGGATTTGTGCTACAGAAGCCACCATATGAGAAGATCAGGGATATTCCCTTACAATTGTCGCAAAAGGTGGCTTTTTTGGTGGCCATTACATCCGCTTGGCGGGTGTCGGAATTGGCAGCGTTGTCCTGTAGGTCTCCTTACTTGGTCCTGCATAGGGATAAGGCGGTCTTGCGTCCGCCACCTTCTTTTTTACCAAAGGTAGTTTCTTATTTTCATATTAATGAAGATATTGTTCTTCCTTCGTTGTGTCCGCATCCTTCACATCCTAAGGAATTTGAGTTACATTCATTGGATGTCGTGAAGGCTTTGCGGGTGTATTTGGCGGCTACAGACCCCTTTCGGAGGTCTGACGCGTTGTTTGTTTTGCCGGATGGTCCGCGCAAAGGTTTGGCGGCCTCGTCAGCTACTGTCTCTCGTTTGATCAGACAGACCGTGACTCATGCGTATTCTGTCCGGGGCAAAGTGCCTCCTTTCCCGGTGACGGCTCATTCTACCAGGGCTGTTAGCACTTCCTAGGCTTTTAGACACCAGGCCTCTGTGTCACAGGTGTGCAAGGTGGCTACTTGGGCCTCAGTGCACACGTTTACTAAGTTTTATAAAGTTGATGTGTCCGCATCTTCGGATGCGGCTTTTGGCCGTAAAGTTTTACAGGCGGCAGTGTAGGAGCGTCTGGCGCCTCTTCGGAGGTTCTGTTGGGTTCAGTTGTTTTTTGTTTACCCACCCCACTTATTGACACAGCTTTGGGACATCCCCACAAGTCAATGGAGAGCTGCGTCTGTCAGTGAACGTAGGAGAAAAAGGGATTTTATTAAAACTTACCGTAAAATCCTTTTCTCTGAGTTCACTGACAGACGCAGCACCCACCCCTCTGCGTTTTTTCGGTACGGCTTGTTACGAACTAATGTGCTGAGCAGAGTAGGGGGATTATATGGGAAGAGAGGACAGCCCCCTGGGAGGGGCCAGCTTGCTTTCTTCTTTGCCTAGTTAACTCCTAATAGGATCTGCATATAACCCCACAAGTCAATGGAGAGCTGCGTCTGTCAGTGAACTCAGAGAAAAGGATTTTACGGTAAGTTTTAATAAAATCTCTTTTTTTGTCACTTGAAAAATAGGGCTTTCATCCGTTCAAAAAAACAGATGTTGACGGAAGCGGATGAAAACGGATGCAAATGGATGATCATCTGATGTCATCCATTTTTCCATAGAGATGTATTGATGTCCGTTATTCCTCTGTCAACGGATTGATGAAAAATGGACAAACGGGGTCCGTATGTGTGAAAGGGGCCTAAAACTTCTATGCATTTATGATTTTTTGTATTTCCAATTGTTTGATATTATTTTAAAGTAACCGCACAATATTGTGTTAAATTAATATATTGTTTTTTTTCACATTTGATATTTTTTCATATTAGAAGCGTGGGTGATTACTACTATATACAGTTGTGCTCATAAGTTTACATACCCTGGCAGAATTTATGATTTCTTGGCCATTTTTCAGAGAATATAAATGATAACACAAAAACTTTCCTTTCACTCATGGTTAGTGTTTGGCTGAAGCCATTTATTATCAATCAACTGTGTTTACTCTTTTTAAATCTTAATGACAACAGAAACTGCCCAAATGACCCTGATCAAAAGTTTATTATAGTTTGTTAACCTTTATGTTTTTTAGTATTTACGTATCTTCAAAATCCGGGGAAAGTGTGTATGCCTGGGGC
>BLSH010320406.1:346626-358979 GCA_018402905.1 Glandirana rugosa | reverse complement strand
TAAGCACTGTGCCTTTGTAGCTCACACATCCCCAAAACATCAGCAATCCATCTCCGTGTTTCACAGTAGGAATGGCGTACCTTTCATCATAGGCCTTGTTGACTTCTCTCCAAATGTAGCATTTATGGTTGTGACCAAAAAGCTCAACTTTGGTCTCATCACTCCAAATGACTTTGTGCCAGAAGGTTTGAGGCTTGTCTCTGTGCTGTTTGGCATATTGTAAGCAGAATACTTTGTGGCATTTGCGTAGTAATGGCTTTCTTCTGGCGATTCGACCATGCAGCCCATCTTTCTTCAAGTGCCTCCGTATTGTGCATCTTGAAACAGCCACACCACATTTTCAGAGAGTCTTGTATTTCACCTGAAGTTATTTGTGGGTTTTTATTTGCATCCCGAACAATTTTCCTGGCAGTTGGGGATGAAATTTTAGTTGGTCTACCTGACCGTGGTTTTGTTTCAATAGAACCCCTCATTTTCCACTTCTTGATTAGAGTTTGAACACTGCTGAGGATGGTTACCTTTAATAGCCATTCAAGCCCCCTTTGTGTCAACTTGTGTGCATTTTATCAGGCCAAAATCACCAGGGTATGTAAACTTTTGATTAGGGTCATTTGGGTAGTTTCTGTTTGTCTTTATAATTTAAAAAGAGTAAACGCAGTTGATTGATAATAAATTGCTTTAGCCAAACACTAACCATGAGTGAAAGAAATGTTTTTGTGTTATCATTCATATTCTCTGAAAAATGGCCAAGAAATCATAAATTCTGCCAGGGTATGTAAACGTATGAGCACAACTGTATATACAGCACCATAGATAGGTGTATACAGCACCACAGATAGGGACATACAGCCCCCCCTCCTCCCCCACGGGGCTCGTGGCACTGACAGAAGATCGCCCGCCCCTAGGGTAGTCAGGACATCAAAGTCCCGCACTTACCTCATCTAGGAGCAGGCAGCGAGCAGTGTCCGGATGAGCGGGGTGCGGTGTCCAGTGAGCAGGGAGCGGGGTCTGTTGACAGGGAGCCGTGTCCGTTGAGCAGGGAGCAGTGAACGGTGTCTGGCGAGTGGGGATCAGCTTGGCCCGACGAGAAAGGCGTCCAATAGGATCGCCTGTCTTCTCCGCCAATCAGGAAACTGGTAACATACCGGCGCTTCCTGATTGGCGGAGATCGGTTTAGTGTTAGAAAGGCAAATATTTATTTACCTTTCTAAGGGCATGTGGCGGCATGCTCTGCGCCACAAGCCACACTATATTGAAGCCTATTAGAGCCTACAGCTCTAATGAGATGCTTCAAAGTAACCCCCACAGCGGTACTTCATGCGGCCAGCGCCTCAAAGGAGCTGACCGCATTAATAGGGGGTCGTCAGGGGCGGCCATGGATAGATTCATGCTATGCATGAATCTATCTATAGCATAGATGGGGGTGGCAGGACAGAGGGGGCTGTGCCTTTGCACCCTTAATGGACGGGCCGCCACTGCTGTCCCCACATTGATGTTTTCATTCCTTGTGACAGCAATAAAAGTGATCAGATTTTTTTTTTAACCACTTGCCGACCGCCCGCCGCAGCATGACGACGGCAAGATGGCTCGTTATTGTAAAACGCCGTCACAGGACGGTGGGCGCGATAATGAGTATTGTGAGCGCGCTCACTGTGTCCGGGGGGAGCCGGTAAGGCGAACTCGACCGCCGCCGGCTACCCGCGATGGCCCCCCCCCCCCAGTGAAAGAACGGAGGTCCGTGTAAGTAAACACGGATCTCCGTTCTGACAGGGGGAAGGGCTGTGATCACAGGCTTCCTGTATATGGAAGCCGCGATCATTCCCCTCCCCCTGCCAGCCCAGCACCAATACAGTTAGAACACAGTGAGGGAACACAGTTAACCCTTAGAGCGCCCCTCCAGGTTAACCCCTTCACTGCCAATGGCATTTACACAGTAATCAGTGCATTTTTATAGCACTGATCGCTGTATACATGCCAATGGTCCCAAAAAAGTGTCAAAATTGTCCAACATGTCCGCCGCAATATCGCAGTACCACTAAAAATCGCAGATCGTCGCCATTACTAGTAAAAAATACCCCAGAAATTAATTCTCATAATTCGTAAACGCGGCAACTTTTGCGCAAACCAACCAATAAACGTCGATTGCGATTTTTTTTTTTTACCAAAAATATGAGGAAGATAAATCGGCCAAAACCGATGATAAAAAAACTTTTTTTTTTTTTTTTTGGATTTGTATTTTAGCAAAAAGTAAGAAAAATAGTTTTTTTTTGCTAAATTGCCGCTTTTTTTGTTTATAGCGGGGATCAGAAATGACGCAGAGGTGATCAAATACCACCAAAAGAAAGCTCTATTTGTGGGGAAAAAAAGGACACAAATTTAGTTTGGTTACAATGTTGCACGACCGCGCAATTGTCAGTTAAAGTGGCGCAGTGCCGAATCGCAAAATGTGCTCTGTTCCTAAAGTGTGAAATCCTTCCGGGGCTGAAGTGGTTAAAGGAACATAAAAAAAAAATGATAAAAAAAAAAATTTTAAAGCGCCACTGCGCAGCAAAGAAAATGCATACATAAGTCGCGCCCACATATGAAAACTGTGTTCAAACCACACGTGAGGTATCGCCGCGATCATTTTAGCACTAGACCTCCTCTGCAACTCAAAACTGGTAACCTGCAGAAATTTTTAACTGTCGCTGATGGAGATTTTTAAGTGCCAAAGTTTGTCGCCATTCCACGAGCGGGCGCAATTTTGAAAGATGACATGTTGGGTATCAATTTATCAGCGTAACATTATCTTTCACAATATAGAAAAAAATTGGGCTAACTTTGCTGTTGTCTTATTTTTTTAACTCAAAAAAAGTGATATTTTTCAAAGAAAATGGCACTTATAAGACCACTGTTTAGGGGTTCTAAGTAATTTTCTAGCAAAAAAATACTGATTTTAACTTGTAGACAACACGTGTCAAAAATGGCTCAGGGGCTGAAGTGGTTAACAGACATTTTTTGAAAAATCCCATTACCCAGTCAATCAATACCAATACAGTAAATTTTCAACACACATGGTTAGCAAATGCTTCCCTATTTATTTATTTATTTTTTAAGGTTTTTATTGCCGCAATGTACATGAACAACAAAAAAGAGTGGATTGTAGATATTGATACAATAGTACACCTCATTATGCATATTATTTTTCCAGCACAATCCATTCCACCAAGATATCATATGACATAATTTCTATAAGTACATACAGCTTTTTTTTCTTTTTTTTTTTAGGCAAGTTTTAGAACAGAAACAAATATGCCTACTAGAACAAGGAAACAAAATTCAAATAAAAAATAAGTATCTCTTAACCGTTACTGAGTGTGCCATTACCCATTCCCCTACATTAACCTCAACGAAATATGATCTACCAAATACAGGTCCTGTGTTTTTAAAGCAAATTGTAAGTCTCAAGAACCATCAGCCACCGTGTCCATAGAATCAACCCATTTTGCCCAGATTCTATTACATTTTTTTGGGCAACCCCTCTCTTCATAGGTCATTTTTATACTATGTAACATTTGCATTGACTAGGGCTTTCCATAATGATAGGGCTTTCCATAATGATAATGTAAGACATTCTCTTCTAATCCAGTAAATTGCAATCAGTTTGCGAACATAAAAGAATAATAATCGCAACAAAGTCCTTGTATTATTGTCCATAAGGTCATCTTCTACTATTATACCTAGATGTCCCCTCATCGGGCAACATATGTTGAGAAGATCATAAGTATCTGCTATGAATTCAGTGACCTGGGACCACAGGGGGCGAACCCTATTACATCCCCAAACCATATGCAAAAAAGACTCCTTTGCTATACAACATTTATGATATATAGGGGTTTCTCTCCGTCCCATTTTATATAACCTTAAGGTATAGTACATTTGGTGCAGATACCTCATTTGTATTAGTTTATCCCCTGGCTGAAATGACTGTAAGCATATATGTAATCAACACTTCTTCCCATAGCTCTTCCGTCAGGTATGATATTACTCCATCTGTCCTTAATTTTTCTGGTTATTTTACTTTAGACTCCTATCAAGGTCCCATAATAAGTGGATATCAGTTTAGAGTGATCTGGGCTTAATACGTTTTTTTTCTAATTTTGTATTGATCAGTGTGCGTGATTCCAACCCGAACTGGCTTTGTGTGTCATTTCAGTCTTGTGTATTGAAATACAGAGTAAACTGTGCAATGGTTTTGAGATTGCCATCATCATATAATTGATGCAAATATTTGATCCCAAACTTTGACCATTTATAGCCATCCTCTAAATGAAAGAATTCTCTAAGGTAGGGATTGAACCAGAATGGAGCATTGGGAGATAGAGGCAGGGGTTGTCAGCAATATGTTCAGACAGATCCCCAAGATTCGTTTAGCGGATTTAAGCATTGCCGTGCCCTCAGCCGCAGGCACTTCTCCTCTATAGAAAAAATTGAATAAGGCTTCATAAGAGGTAGCAACCGCTGCTTCCACCACCGCGGCCGCATTGTTCATTTGCGGGAACATCCGCCAATGAAGGTATACAAGTTGGGATGCAAAATAATAGAGACAAAGATCTGGCAATGCTAGTCCCCTCTGATCTGTTGGTAATTGCAAGACCTCCAGGTGACACCCTAGACGCCTTGGAACAACAGAGAGTTCACTAAGGAATTCATTTATTGGAATGTTTTTTTGGGAACGTACACAAGGGGTATTCGAGAGAGCATACAAAAATTTGGGTAGAAAAATAATTTTGAATAAATTTACTCTGCCTAGTAATGTAAGGGGGGATCCTTCCATTTTTGTATTCTCTCTAAACATCCTAATAATAGGCCAGAGGTTTACATCTATAAATGATTCAAAGGGCAATTGGATGTTGATTTCCAAATATTTAAATCTATCTGATACTGTTATGGGACAGTGGGCAGGGAGTGTCAGATTAGGTTGCGAGTCCAGTGGAAATAGTGTTGGTTTGGTCCAATTGTTACGGAATCCCGAGAAGTTTCCAAACTCCCCTATAATTAAAAATGCAGCAAGTAACGCGGTATCTGGATCCCCCAGGTACAGAAGCAGATCGTCGGCATATAAAGAAACACCCTCTTCTAAGACTCCTATCTTCAGGCCCTGAACCTCCTCGTCCCCTCTCAGTTTAGCAGCTATCGGTTCAATGGCCAAAATGAGTCTGATATAAGCCCATTAACCTTGATCTTAGCCCTAGGGTCTTTATATAGGAGTTGTACCCATGAGATAAAATGAGGCCCAAATTCCAACCTGACCAGAAGTGAGAAGAGGTGTTTCCATTCAACTGAGTCAAATGCTTTTTTTGTATCTAATAATGCTATCACCCGAATGGCTGCATTGCCATGTTTTATTTGCAGGTTAACATGAAGCCTTCTAAGATTAATTTGTGTACTTCTCCCTGGTATAAACCCTCTTTGATCTGAGCCTGTCAGTTTATCAGTGAGATGAGTCTGTAGGATTCGCACTCCAGCGGATCTTTTCCAGGTTTAGGTATCACTTGATTGTATGATTATTGCGATGATCTTATGCACTTTCAAATGATAGGGCAACACAATATTTGTTTTTATGGTTTATATATTACATATGTGGATATATTTTGAGTGCAGCTATCACAGATATATATATATATATATATATATTCTCTTGTTAGATTGTGACACAGCTATTTGTATGGTGACACTTTTGCGCAACTTGTTTCCAAATTTTTGGTTACTACTACCGATACTATTCTCATCAGCAAATCCTTGGGTATGGTCTCTTAACATTCCTTATTTATTTGTTTATTACAGGTACTTATAGCACCATCAATTTATTCAGTGCTTTACATATTTATTATACGTTCATATCAGTCCGTGCCCTCAAGGAGCTTACAATCTAAGGTCCCTAACTCACATTTATACATACACTTACTCAGGCCAATTTAGACAGGAGCCAATTAACCAACCATAATATATTTGGCATGTGTGAGGAAAGCCACGAAGGCACAGGGAGAGCATGCAAACTCCTTTCAGGTAGTGCCCTGGTTGGGACTCAAATCGATGATCCAAGTGCTGGTAGGTGAAATCTGTTGGCCACTGTGCTGTCCATAGCTTCCAAAATGTATACTATTGATGTTAGGCTGACATTTTGGAAGTTTCCAGGTATATGTTGGCCCTTTTTTGAATATTGGTACCATGTTTGCTTTTCGCCAATGCTGATACCATTCCAGTCAATAAGCTTACCTTAAAAATTAGAAATAATGGTTTGGCATGACATGGCTAAGTTCCATGGCTAAGACCATCTGGTTCTGGTGATTTATTCACATTGAGTTTTTCTAGTCTTTCTACCAACAAGCTCCTGTTTTTAGTCCCTGAATTGTGCCAGACAGGCATCTGAGATTTTCTGGGACCATAAGGCCAACTTTCAGGTTCCTACTTGAACCTTTTCATGCTCTTGTCTTAAGAGGTGAACAGGAGAGTACTTCCAGGTTCTTACTTGAACCTTTTTATTGTTCCCAGACCAAATAGAAGAATCCAGCCCATGCTGGAGCTGAAGACTCTCTACCTGTTCTACGGGTTCAAAAGTTTCAAATGTAAAATGCCAGGTCAGTCATGTCATCCTCCTTCCTCCTGGCAAATTTCCTGGCCTCGATAGACATTAGGGATGCTTACCTGCATATTTGTATTTTTGCCTCATCAACACGATCTGCAGTTTGTAGTGGGTGGATCAGCATTACCAGTTTGTCACCTTCACATTGGTCTATTCCCTCCACCCCCACCCAGTGTTGCCAACCTCCCGCAGCGTTTTTTTACTGGCAAAACATGGAAAATTTACTGGTGGAGCACATTTTTTTACTGGCAACTTGAAAAACAATAGAACTCCTGTTAATAACTAAGACAATTGATATTTAAACACAACATGGAAACACTGACAATACTCATGTCAAGTAGTTTGCCTGGTTTACACTTAAAAAGTCAGCACAGCACGACAAATTATCAGACCCTGATATTTATAGACAGTTGTAAAAATCACAGATTTTTACAAACTGTCAGTAAATTTACTGGCGGTTGGCAACCCTGCCCCCACCCCCACAAATCTTCACCAAGATGTTTGCCTTGGTTTGGGCTCTGCTCTGTGCTTAACCACTTCCGTACCGGTGGACGTCATATGACGTCCGTGGGTTTGAGTGGTGATATCTGAATGGTGCCTGCAGCCGTTTTTTTCAGCAGGCGATTCCCTGCAAGATAAAAGTGGTGGATTCGCTGCAAGATCACTTTTATCAGCGGCGGGAGAGGTGCCCCTCCCGCCGCTTTCCGGTCATCTCCGCCGCTTACCGGACCCGCCGGCAGCGCCGGAGATGATTCGATCCTCTCCCCCCAGTGTCTGTGATCCGACTAAGCGGCTGAAGTCGCTCACTCGGCTCCATAACACAGCTGGCAGAAATGACGTCAGAAATGACGTCTGCCCAACGGTCTTAAAGGGCCCGTTTTTTTTTTCTTCTGTCACTTTTTTCAGATTTTTTTTTTTATGCATTTCAGTGTAAATATGAGATCTGAGGACTTTATGACCCCAGATCTCATATTTAAGAGGACCTGTCATGCTTTTTTCTGTTACAAGGAATGTTTACATTTCTTGTAATAGGAATAAAAGTGATCAATTTGTTTTTTTTTAAAAGAACAGTGTAAAAATAAAAAGTAAAAAGCTAAATAAATAATTAAAAAAAAAAAAAAAAATTTAAAGCGCTCCGTCCCGCCGAGCTCGCGCGCAGAAGTGAACGCATACGTAAGTCCCGCCCACATATGAAAACGGTGTTCAAACCACGCGTAAGGTATCACCGCGATCGTTAGAGCGAGAGCAACAATTATAGCTCTAGACCTCCTCTGTAACGCAAAACTGCTAACCTGTAGAATTTTTTAAATGTCGGCAATGGAGATTTTTAATTTGCAAAGTTTATCGCCGTTCCGCGAGCGGACGCAATTTTGAAGCATGACATGTTGGGTATCATTTTACTCAACGTAACATTATCTTTCACAATATGGAAAAAAATTGGCCTAACTTTACTGTTTTCTTATTTTTTAACTAAAAAAACTGAATTTATTAAAAAAAAAGCATGCTTGTAAGACCGCTGCGCAAATACGGTGTGACATAAATTTTTTCAGTGACCGCCATTTTATTCTCTAGGGCAGGGATAAGCAATTAGCGGACCTCCAGCTGTTGCAGAACTACAAGTCCCTTGAGGCATAGCAAGACTATGACAGCCACAAGCATGACACCCAGAGGCAGAGGCATGATGGGACTTGTAGTTTTGCAACATCTGGAGGTCCACTAATTGCTTATCCCTGCTCTAGGGTGTTAGAAAAAAAAATATAATGTTTGGGGGTTCTAAGTGATTTTATAGCAAAAAAAACTGTTTTTAACTGGTAAGCACAGAATTCAAGAAACAGGCTTGGTGAGTAAGTGGTTAAGGGATTCATGTTGTGGATTACCTGAACAATCTGTTCAGGTAAGCACTAGTCTTCCCTGTAAGCAAACCTCCAACAAAAACAGTACAGGCTCAGTCTGAGGTAACCATTGCTGCACCTACTTTGGCTTGATGCTAAACAAAGCCCTACAAGTTTAAAATTAGAGAAAGTGCTAGGGTTTTTGAGTCTATATATTTTTTTCATTATTATTATTATTGTATACGACCACTTGAGCAGTGGGCACCCATGCTTTCAACTTCCCATTAACATTCTAGTCCCTCCAAAGCTGGACTTCTCTATCAAGGGGGCTCCAGAAGTTGGCAGCATGGAAGATAGGCAGGCGATATTCTTATTAGTCAGTGTCTGGATTCAGGGGAAGGGACTTTCCAGTGTTTTTTTCAGGCCACAGATGGGGCATACTGAATGTGGAGCTGGTGGCATCCAGCTTCAGCAACAAACTGGGCAGGTTTGTCACCAGGTCCAGGGATCCTAGGGCCTTTGCAGTGCATGCTGTAATGATGCTGTGGGATCAGTTTGAAAAGTATACAGTGCTTTTTCTGAATGGAAGAGGGGAGAATGAGCAACATGACCCCTTCTGACCCCAGATCTAACAATAAAAGTGCCCAAAGATCTCAGCTGACAGTAGTATTCTGGCATAAATAAAACTAGGATTTTAGCACCCCTAACAGCCATATCCACAGACGTAGTATAAACAGCATTAGAGGTAATGTATTTGGACTAAGCCAAAGATGAAAAGTATTTTTTTTCTCCCTAGAGAAAACTTTCGACTTTAAATGTTATAAGACAAAAATTACTAGATGTATCATTGTGTGCAAACTGATCCCGAGTATATAAAAAATGACATAAGAATAATGCCTCATACACACGGGCGTTTTGTTATGCCACGTTTTTGGGCGTTTTTTGCTGCTATCCATGTTATTCAATGGCCCTCTAAAACGACCAGTGCGTTCTGAAGCTGCAGCGTCATGGCGTTTTTGACCCGAGCCGGCAAAACGCTCAATAACGTTGCTTAACGTTGTATACACAGCGTTAAGCCTCGTCAGGCGTTCTATTCATAATCAATGGTTCCCTATGGGAGCCCATTGATTTGAATAGAAGCCGCACCAGAAGTCAGATCACGGTGATCCGACTTGTGGCGCGACTTGTGTGCTAGGTGTCTTAAAGGGGAACCCCCACAAAAAATTTGCGTGGGGTCCCCCCCCAAGAGCATAACAGGCTCTTCGATCTGGCATGGATTTTAAGAGGAGCACCCACGCCGAAAAAAACGGCGTAGGGTCCCCCCCATAATCCATACCAGACCCTTATCCGAGCACGCAGCCTGGCAGGCCAGGAAAGGAGGTGGGGACGAGCAAGCGCCCCCCTCCTGGACCGTACCAGGCCGCATGCCCTCAACATGGGGAGTATGGGTGCTTTGGGGCAGGGGGGCTCTGCCCCACCCCAAAGCACCTTGTCCCCATGTTGATGGGGACAAGAGCCTCTTCCCGACAACCCTGGCCGTTGGTTGTCGGGGTCTGCGGGCGGGGGTTTATCGGAATCTGGAAGCCCCCCTTAATAAGGGGGCCCCCAGGTGCCGGGCCCCCCACCCTATGTAAATGAGTATGGGGTACATCGTACCCCTACCCATTTACCTGGGGGGAAAAAAGTGTACAAAAAAAACCACTACACTGCTTTTTAAAATATTTTATTAAATCCGCTCCGGCATCTTCTCCCCTCTCTTCTTTCTTCGGCTCTTTTGCGGGGTCTTCTGTCTTCTGTGGGGTCTTTTGCCACTGTCTCCCCGGCTAGCTTCTCCCGCCGCCGCTGCTTCTCCTTCTTCTGGAGATGTTGACTTGTCGCTCTCTTCCACTCGAATGCCGGGTCCATGCTGCGCGGTTGCCTTATATTGGCATGGGGCGGGGCCACACAATGTCATGAGCCCCACCCTCATGATGTCACATCCTGGGGCGGGGCTGTGATGTGATGCCCCGCCCCAGGATGTGACATCATGAGGGTGGGGCTCATGATGACGTCATCGTGTGGCCCCGCCCCATGCCAATATAAGCCAACCGCGCAGCACGGACCCAGCATTCGAGTGGAAGAGAGCGACGAGTCAACATCTCCAGAAGAGAAGAAGCAGCGGCGGGAGAAGCTAGCCGGGGAGACAGCAGCAAAAGAGCAGAAGACCCCTCAGAAGACATAAGACCCCGCAAAAGAGCCGCAGAAAGGGGAGAAGATGCCGGAGCGGATTTAATAAAATATTTTAAAAAGCTGCGTAGTGTTTTTTTTTTTTGTACACTTTTTTCCCCCAGGTAAATGGGTAGATGTACCCCATACTCATTTACATAGGGTTGGGGGCCCCCTTATTAAAGGGGGCTTCCAGATTCCGATAAGCCCCCGCCCGCAGACCCCGACAACCAACGGCCAGGGTTGTCGGGAAGAGGCTCTTGTCCATATCAACATGGGGACAAGGTGCTTTGGGGTGGGGGGCACAGAGCCCCCCCTGCCCCAAAGCACCCATACTCCCCATGTTGAGGGCATGCGGCCTGGTACGGTACGGGGGGGGGGCGCTTGCTCGTCCCCACCCCCTTTCCTGGCCTGCCAGGCTGCGTGCTCGGATAAGGGTCTGGTATGGATTTTGGGGGGGACCCTACGCCGTTTTTTTACAGCGTGGGTGCTCCTCTTAAAATCCATGCCAGATCGAAGAGCCTGGTATGCTCTTGGGGGGGGGGGGGGTACCCCACGCAAATTTTTTGCAGGGGTTCGCCTTTAAGACACCTAGCACACAAATCGCGCCGCAAGTCGGATCACCGTGAGGTGTTAAAACTAATTTTTCTCCTCAGTATTCACCGGGGGCTCAATTATTCAGAACTACAATGCTGATCCTCACGGCACGTCACAGGAAGTACCCTCATGGCTGACTGAGGATAAAATCAGAAATAGGCTTGAAAAACTGAACACTAATAAGTCACCGGGACCAGTTGGCTTACACCCGAGGGTACTTAAGGAACTTAGCCAAGTTATTTCCAGACCCTTGTACCTAATCTTTAAGAGCAGTTTTCTGACTGGTATGATACCAGCTGATTGGAAGAAAGCCAATGTAGTACCAATATATAAAAAAGGACCAATATATATCCCTGGGAATTACAGACCAGTTAGCTTAACATCAATAACTGGCAAGCTCTTGGAGGGAATAATAAGGGATTGCATACAAGATTATTGTAACGAGAACGGTATCATTAGTGGTAATCAGCATGGGTTCAGAAAGGATCGTATTTGCCAAACCAATCTATTAACCTTCTATGAGGAGGTGAGCTGCCATCTAGATAAGGTAAGGCCTGTAGACGTGGTGTACCTGGATTTTGCGAAAGCATTTGATACAGTTCCCCATAAACGTTTACTGTACAAACTAAGGTCCCACAACATGGAGTCCAGAGGGTGGTGATAAATGGGGAGTACTCAGAATGGTCTGGTATAGAAAGTGGAGTTCCCCAAGGTTCTGTCCTGGGACCAATCCTATTCAATTCATTCATAAACGACTTGGAGGACAGGGTGAAGAGCTCAATCTCAATATTTGCGGATGATAATAACGAGACGAATCGAACCATAGTAGGCGTTTATAACTCTAACTCGAGAAGTGGGACAGGAGGTTCAGCAAATACTTACTTAACTTATCCTAACCAGGGTCCTGTCTTGGAACCCCTTGAGGTGAAAGATATGGTCTGGTAAGACTCATGAGGGGTAAATAGTGGTGGGAGACCTGAGGTACAACACCCTGGAATCAAACATGTCATTTGCAAATACCCCTTGACATAGTTTACGAAAGCGTTTTAGGTCCATGTGGTGCAGATGTCCGGAATGGAATAGATCTACCGTCG
>BLSH010320406.1:323797-336575 GCA_018402905.1 Glandirana rugosa | reverse complement strand
GGAGGGGCCAGCTTGCTTCTTCCCTGCCTAGTTAACTCCTAATAGGACAAGCATAAACCCCACGTCATGAAGAGCTGCGTCTGTCAGTGAACTCGGAGAAAAGGATTTTACGGTAAGTTTTAATAAAATCCCTTTTTTTCAGCCTAATGATGGCTTGCTTCACTGATAGTGACAGCTCTTTGGATCTCATATTGAGTTGACAGCAACAGATTCCAAATGCAAATAGCACACTTGAAATGAACTCTTGACCTTTTGTCTGCTCATTGTAAATGGGATAATGAGGGAATAACACACACCTGGCCATGGAACAGCTGAGCAGCCAATTGTCCCATTACTTTTGGTCCCTTAAAAAGTGGGAGGCACATATACAAACTGTTGTAATTCCTACACCGTTCACCTGATTTGGATGTAAATATCCTCAAATTAAAGCTGAAAGTCTGCAGTTAGAGCACATCTTGTTTGTTTGATTTCAAATCCATTGTGGTGGTGTATAGAGCCGAAAAGATTATAATTGGGTCAATGTCCCAATATTTATGGACCTGACTGTATGTATGGTAGTGTTGAGTTGGTTAAGGGCATATAGTGTGTGTATATATGTGTTTTATAAATATCTAAAATCTATCCTGTGCTTGGATGTGATGATAAAACAAGTCTCTTTTTGCTCCAAGGTTACACTTCAACCTGCTGTGAAGAAGCACCTCACAGGAGGTATTTTTCACATTTTGGACCTGTGCATTGACCGTGATATCAAGTTCCTAAATGCATCCTTACAAATGGGAGTGCGAGAAGTATTCAAAGAACTGTACCAGGAATATACTCACCAACACAAAACAAGAAACCAAGTAGAAGAAAAATATACGGGATTATAATGTACCGTATGAATTTTTCCTTAAGACACAACTATGATGTGCCATGCATGTGGAGAAAAACAAACTTTTTGTCATTTTTGTTAATGACATGACTCACTTTATGGATAAAGGTTTGAATTGCTATTTACAAAATAGAAATCATGCAGTGGTTTAACACATTGTACCCATGACTGCACGGTACACAACACTAGATTGATTATAGCAATAATCCTGAATTAGGTCCTGTTCACACTAGTGTGCTTTTGCCGTTCTAAAACTCACCTTTTCAGTGAGAAAATGTGCATTAAAAATAGTTGCCTTTAATTTCTATCTGTTCACATCTCTGTGCTGCATTTTTTTTTAAAGTGCGCTGCATTTTTAGGTAGTCCTGCTCATTGCATCTTTGGTGCCCTGTTTGAAAAATGCACCAAAAACACACGTTCAATTATAGTCAATGGAAACACATCAAAAATGCACTGTGCGGTTTTTGAGTCACCTGTCAGGTTTTTTTTCATGCAAAACGTATATGTGTTGCTTTAAATTTTAACGTAACAATAAAAATGCACTAAAAACGCGATATGCATTTTCAAAAACTGCATATTGTGTTTGACAATGCACCAGTGTGCAACGGGCCCTTAGTGTATTTTATGTGTACATTTTGTATTTAGTGCACATTTTAGAAGTTAATAAAATGCTAGAAATGACTACAATTGCTTGAGCTGAGCCTAAAGATAAAAGATTTTTTTTTCTTTTTCCCTTTTATAGCTTGAACTAGATGGACTTTTTTGGTGTCTTTTTTTCGAACTGACTAGCTATGTAACTATGTAATCCTCAATAAGAACTAGCTTTTGTGTATATTTTGTATAATAAAACTGGTATCTTCTGCAAATTGTCTTTTTCTGTGGGAGTAGTGCTAGTGCATATATACAAACATGTCAATCAAAAATAAAACTTGTATTTAACAGTATTCCAAACTGTAAATTAATGCACCACTCACTATATATCAAAATTTATTGGCCAAAAAAAAAAATGAAATTAATCCCATGCCAAGAAAGAATTACTATTATTACAGGTATAGTACTAACAATTTACACAGCGCTTTACATATATACTGTATATTTACATCAATTCCTGCCCTCAAGGAGCTTACAATCCAAGATCCCCAAGTCACATTCATACATACACATACTAGGGTCAATTTTGACAGGAACCAATTAATCTACCAGCATATCTTTGGAGTGTGGAAGTAAACCAAAGTACCCAAAGGAAACCCACGCAGGGCACAGGGAGAGCATGCAAACTCCAAGCAGGTAATGCTGAGGTTGGGATTTAAACCGGCTACCCTATTTTTTTTTACTTACAGCTCCCGGAAAGAACTGCCAAAGTACAAGCCATTCTTGACTCCATTATATGCACCTTTTTAAAGCTGAACTCTAGCTGTACTTTTAGTCTTGTATATCCTCCTCGTCTGTGCCGAAGTTGCTTACCCTGATTTTACTGCACATTAGGAGCTTCTCACAGTGTGCATTATAAGCTACAGCAAGCCAGATAAGGTTGGCCTCATTTCTTGGCTGGAAGATGTCCAGGTTCAGATGACAGCCTGACTGTCTCTGGTCTGCTCAGCTTAATTTCCCAGTATTTAAGTTCTTTTAATTGTGGATTCTTCACATCACATGTGGACATTACCTAGTGTGGTCTGCCTGCATATACAGTCTACCTTGGAACATCCACTCTTCCAGACTGACACCCACCTATCAAGACATTTTGATGTTTGCATAACTCCTCCCAAGAGCCAGCCCGCTGCTTGTGTCAGTGGTGGGGCTTTTCAGAGAACTGCACTGGTAATTAACCAGCTATTGGGACCTTTTAATTGACAGTTGCAGGAATTGGCACTGATCTGAGGTGTGAAGGTGCAGGAATTGGGTCTGATCTGAGGCGAGAAAGTGCAGGAATTGGGGTGATCTGAGGCGTGATGGTGCAGGAATCGGGGTGATCTGAGGCGTGATGGTGCAGGAATTGGGGTGATCTGACGTGTGAAGGTGCAGGAACTGGAGGGATCTGAGGTGTGAAGTGCAGTTATTGGGGTGATCAGAAGTGTGAAGGTGCAAAGCTCAATATTGATTTCTTACTATTATTCAAGTCGTTTACAGCATTTCGTGATTGAGTGTGTGAAGTTGGCATTTTTTATGTAGCTGACACTGTTTATTTGAAACTATTTCTCTTACGTTCATTGACTGACGCAGCCTCTATTCATGACACATGGGGTTTATGCACATCCTACTAGGAGAAGACTAGGCAAAAAGAAAAAAAGCAAGCTGACCCCTCGCAGGGGGCCATCCTCACTCAGCATATAACCCCCCAGCTCTGCATAGCATATCATTTTTTTTATGCCTAGTGCAAGGAGTTAGACCTGGCTCCCTTATGGGATCTGCGGTTCACCATTTTTTCTTCTTTTTGCTTTTCTCAAGCTATTTGATGAAGACTGCTATCAAGTAGCCGGCTGGGACATAGAGGATAACTCGAATCCTGAAATTTCCCCAGCACGGCCGACGGATGCGAGCTACCCTTAGCTTTGGCGGGGTCCACCGCATCGTACCCGTTCCGTGCGGGGGGGCTAGTGGGTGAACCCCACTTACGTCCGAGTGACCGGGCTATGCTCGCGTCCAGGGGTGCTTCTGGCCTGCAGCATCCCTCTCTACTTGAAGGGAGGAAGGTCTGCTACCGGGTGGCTACCCGCTGCGCCCATCGGGAATGGTGAGTGACATCCCCCCTGGGGTGCGGAGGGGGGGCGACTAGCGGTACCGTAATTCCGGCGGAGGGGCCTGGGTTCAAGGTGTTATTTTCCTATTCCCCCCTCCCCAAAACCCCCCGCACCGCACCCCCCGCGCTAGCTGTACCGCCATGAGGCGTTTCACCGCCATTTTGTGGTGTATCGTCGCCATTTTGCCTGAGCCGCGTCTGGCGGCCATTTTGCCATAGCTGCGGCCATTTTAATGGCTTGTTTGGCCTCTTGTGACTGCTTGGCGGCCATTTTGCCGTAGTCGCGGCCATTTTTACCATGTGCCTGGACCTCTTGTGACCGCTCGGCGGCCATTTTTGGTATGTCCCACTGATAGAAAACGTGCGCGTCCGTGCCGTTTTTTCTCTTCCTGAACAGTGGCAGCAGCTTGGCAGTGGCGGACAGCACATCTACAGTGACTGTGGAGGGCATACAGAACAGCAAGTATAGCTGACTTTTCCCTGGGGTGTCGGTGGCGGCGGTGCAGAGTCCTCCTGGGCATACCCTGGTCGCTCTGTGGGGCAGCATTGTGGGGGTGTCATGGCCCATAGACCTTCAAAGTGTTCCGGTGGTTCAATGGCGGCTGAACCTGCGAGTTCTTCTCCGGAGGGGTCCGCAGAAGCGCAAGCTGCGCTGGGACCTCTGGTTCCCCTGGATCAGCTAACATCCATTTTGGGAGAGTTTTTCGCCCGGAAGGTACCGAGCCGTGCCAAGGGGGTGACTAAAAAGCGTCCACCCCTCCTCCTTCTGAGGAAGAACCTGAACCGGAAGGGGGCTCTGTGGTCACAGGGACCCCCCGTGAAGCTTTCGGATGGTGAATTGGAGCCCTCAGATGGTGAGGAGCACCAGGGGGCATCAGTGGCACGTGAAGGGGCGTTAGTGGCCTCCCTGATCACTGACATCCGTGAGTCGTTGCGACTGGACCAGACTGGGGAGTCGCAAGAAGCCTACCTGCGTTTGTGGGTCTTTTAAACTGACACGGACCCCTAAGGTGTTTCCTTATGTCCAATTTTTTGACCAGTTTGTATACAAGGAATGGCAGCGTCCGCAGAATTCCTTTTCACTGCCCAAACGTTTCTCTGTGCGCTATCCTTCTGAGGACAGCCTTTTGAAGAAGTGGGCATCCCCCGCAGTGGACCCTCCGGTGGCTCACCTGAATAAGGCGACGACCATTCCGTTGGAGGGGTCACCATCCTTTAAGGATCCGGCCAATAGACGGATGGAGGCGGTGTCCAAGGCATTATTCTTGGTGGCGGGGACGGCCACGAGGCCGGCTCTGGCGTCAGCCATGGTGGCGCAGTCGCTCACAGAATGTGCAACGGAGTGGCACAATGATTTGGGCTGCAGGTGCTCCCCTGAGGCTTTGCAGCGGGCAGACCACCTGGTGCAGGGTCTCCGTTACCTATGTGACGCAGCTTTGGACCTGCTCCCTATGCTGTCAAAGATGTCTGTTTTTGCAGTCATTATCAGACGGTTATTGTGGTTGCGGTGTTGGTCTGGTGACCACGCGTCCAAAAAGGGCCTCACGGACCTCCCTTTTCAGGGTGATCGTCTTTTCGGGGAGCAACTGGATGAAATCATTTAGGATTTCCCCAGGGGGAAGAGTACTTTTCTTCCAGAACCCAAGTGGCAGGATTACCGCCGTAGGCCGGGGCCTTCATCCTCTGGCCAGAAGCGTTTTTTTTCGTCAGCCCGGTTCAGCAGGCAAGGGCTCACAGCCCGGCAAGTCTGCCACGGGGTCCGGCAAGCGGCCCTGGCAGCGCGAGCCCAATAAGATGGAGGACAAGTCCTCCGCATGATGGGTTGTCCCCGCCCGACTCTCGGGTGGGGGCCGGCTTCTGTGGTCCGCAGACCGGTGGACCGCTCGCATCTCCGATCAGTGGATGCGGGAAGTGGTGTCCTCCGGGTACAGGATAAAGTTCAGTACTTTACCCCCAGACAGGTTTTTCCCATCAAACTTGAGGCTCCCTCCGGGGTGTCGGGAAGCTCTACTGGGGGCTGTCCGAACAAGGGGTAATTGTGCCGGTCCCTCCATTGGAAAGGTTCCACGGCTTCTATTCAAACCTCTTTGTGGTGCCCAAAAAAGGTGGGGTCAGGCCAGTTCTGGACCTGAAAGCGCTCAATCACTTTGTGAGAGCACGGAAATTCAGGTTGGAATCAGTCTGCTCGGTCATGGCCACCCTTCACCAAGGGGACTTCATGGCGTCTCTGGACATCAAGGACGCTTATCTTCATGTTCCCATTTGTCTCCGGCATCAGCGTTTCCTGCGCTTGGCGGTAGGGGGATCTACATTACTAATTTGTGGCACTTCCCTTCGGTCTGGCCTCGGCTTCTCGGGTCTTGACCAAGCTGTTGGCTCCAGTGCTGGCTCTATTGAGGCAGAGAGGCATTGCTGTGGTAGCATACCCCGACGACCTGCTCCTGCGAGCGGAGTCCGCTTCGGCTCTGGAGGACAATTTTGCTATCACCATGGCCTCGATGAGAGACTTCGGCTGGCTGATCACCCTGCAGAAGTCGACATTGATCCCGTCCTGTCGTCTGGAATATCTGGGTCTATTGGACACGGAGCAGGCGAAGGTGTTCCTACCTCCGGCCAAGTGGCTGACGCTACAAGCAGCGGTGCGATTCCTGCCGTCACGTCGGTGGTCCTCCTTACGGTTCTGTATGCGGGTGTTGGGGCTCATGGTCTCGGGCTTCGAGGCGATACCGTACGTCCAGAGTCACACTCGGCTCCTACAGCGAGCGATCCTGTTACGGTGGGACAAGTCTCCATTGTCCCGGGACCAGCTGATCAAATTGGATCATCAAACCAGGGGGTCATTGACCTAGTGGCTCCGGGCCCCGGAATTGACTTTGGGAAGGTTGTTTCTTTCCCTGATTTTTTCGATAGTCACGACGGACGCCAGCCTATAGGGCTGGGGAGGGGTCCTGGGGCAGTTGTCTGCTCAGGGCTGTTGGTCGACACAGGAATCGCACCTTCCAATAAATGTGCTGGAGCTGAGGGAAATCAGGCTTTGTTTCTCCCACTGGTCGGCAAGGCTGTGTGGCCTCCCGGTTCGGGTTCAGTCGGACAACACCATGGTGGTGGCATATGTGAACCATCAGGGTGGAACAAGGAGCTCGGCAGTAGCTGTGGAGGCGGCCCACATTTCTGAGGTGGGTAGAAGTTCACGTGCCGGCAATCTCCGCCATCTACATCCCGGGCGTAGAAAACTGGCAAGCGGATTTTCTTAGTCACCAGACTCTGGATCAGGGGGAATGGTCTCTGCATCCAGAAGTGTTCCTCCAGATTTGCAAACGGTGGGGCACGCTAGACGTGGACCTAATGGCATCCAGGTTCAATCACAAGGTGCAGACCTTTGTGTGCAGGACAAGGGATCCGTTGGCGGCCGCCACGGACGCACTAGTCGCACCTTGGTCCTGGTACAGGCTACTGTACGTCTTTCCTCCTCTCAAGCTTCTATCGTGGCTCCTGTGCAGGATAGAAGCGGAGGGAATCCTAGATGCCTTCCATGCAGTGAATAAAGCTAGGGCACTTTCCTCCAGCCCAGGCCCACTAACGCCGATCGCCTCAAACCCTGACTTCACACCTGGGCTAGAAAGGGGTAGGATTCCGCCGAGAGACGAAAAAACGCCACTCCTGCATTGACAATAACCGCATCGCTTCCCTCAAATCCATCAACACACGACTTGAGGTTACTCCACTGTCTTTTTGGACTACCTCACCACGCTAGACAAACATGACCTCCACAGACCTCTAACCCCTTTTGAAAATATCTGTCTTTCAGGCGATCCGGTAGCCAGAACTACATCACTGACGTACTCCCTACTACTAGGTGCCAGTGCCCCATCCACCTCCAGCACAAGACAATATTGGGAAAACTCCCTACAAACAAATTTCTCAGATGAAAAATGGTCGAGGGCAAATATTTTTGCTCATAAATGCTCTATTAGTACACGTACACAGGAGATGTCCTACAAATTATTGACTCATTGGTACGCCACTCCTACCAAGCTGAAAAAGTGGTACCCCCACACACATTTGGTGGTCCTGTGAAGCCATCATCCCATTCTGGAACAAAGTGAAGGACATAATAAAGCACATCACAGAGACCAATATAGATCTCACACGGCCTGTTGCCTACTCCACATCACATCTGGATCTATGAGACGCTACAAGCGCTTCATAACAAGACATCTCCTCAACGCTGCCAAGCTGCTGATTCCCAGATACTGGAAATCTACTTGCACCCGACAGTCGCAGAGTGGCTATGGGAAGTAAATACGATTTACCATATGGAAGAATTAGTAGCCATAGCAAACGACACAGTGGAAGGATTCCACACGCAATGGTCTTCCTGGATCATTTACCGCTACTCTACTCAATTCACCCAAGCTTTGAATTCTTAGAGGTGTCACCACAAACACTCATAAAATTCACCACCACTGCCCATCCCCAGGCTACAAGGCCAACTTGTATACTAAGGACCTGCCCAGGGCCACAAACTGTGCAACCACATTAAAGTCCGCAGCTTAGACCCACATTTTTCTATCGACATGCCAGGCGGCCGGAGGGGTAGGGCGGTCCCCCACCTTGGGACACAGAATGCTCCCACCAGGGGTGTCACTTGGTGGCAGGGTCTTAGCCCCCCCCCTGCTCAAAGCCGCAGAGTTGCCTTCTAAACACAACAGTGGGCTGCTTCACT
Organism: Glandirana rugosa; assembly: GCA_018402905.1. Classification (NCBI taxonomy): domain Eukaryota; kingdom Metazoa; phylum Chordata; class Amphibia; order Anura; family Ranidae; genus Glandirana; species Glandirana rugosa. Next base: position 328,241 of record BLSH010320406.1, on the reverse strand, counting down.
CTCACTCCCACTGCCGCATACCGATATGAGACCCGCACTTAATATCAGATTGAGTCAAGACAACTCATCTGCTCCCACTCAATAGGCTCCACTATAACTGCTGACCTGTATGAAGAGAATGACATGTACGTTTTAACTATCTGCCTTGTGAAATGTACATTTTACTGACTTTTATGACTTGTATACCTTGCTTGCTAAACCAATAAAAAAACTTGCAATGTAAAAAAAAGAAGCGGAGGGAATCCCGACAATCCTGGTGGCTCCGGATTGGCCTCGGCGCCCTGGGTACGCCAACGTGGCGCGGATGGTAACGGACGTTTCCTGGCGGCTCCCGCTTCACGAAGATCTGCTGTCAGGGACCCATCCAGCACCCTGCTTTACTCTCGCTGGCTTTGACGGCTTGGCTATTGAGTCCCAGGTGCTGAGGGATAGGGGCGTTTCTGACTCCGTGTTCCCTACCATGCTTAAGGCTTATATTGCCTGGTGTGAGGCGGGGGTTGGAACCCCTGCTCTTTCTCTATGTCCCGGGTGCTGGCCTTCTTGCAGCAAGGCCTGGATAACAATTTGGCTTTGAGTACATTCAAGGGTCAGATTTCGGCTCTGGCGATTCTTTTTCAACGTCCTTTAGCTATGCATTCTTTGATACGTACATTTGTACAGGGTGTACGTCATACGTCATGTAGCTCCTCAGGTACGGTCACCGTTGGCACTGTGGGGTTTTTAAATTTAGTACTTTTTGTACTGCAGAAACCGCCATATGAGAAAATCAGGGATATTCCCTTACAATTGCTGTCACAAAAGGTGGCTTTTTTGGTGACCACTACATCCGCTAGGCGGGTGTCTGAGTTGGCGGCTTTGTCATGTAGGTCTCCCTACTTGGTCCTTCGTAAGGATAAGGCGGTGCTGCGCCCTTCCCCTTCGTTCCTACCGAAGGTGGTTTCCCCTTTTCACATTAATGAGGACATTGTTCTCACTTCATTGTGTCCACACTCGTCTCATCTCAAGGAGATTGCTTTGCACTCTTTGGATGTAGTAAGGGATCTGCGGGTGTATTTGTCGGCTACAGCTTCTTTTCGGAAGTCTGATGCTTTGTTTGTACTGATGGAAGGACCGCACAAAGGTTTGGCGGCCTCGTCAGCTACTATATCCCGTTGGACCAAACAGACGGTGACCCATGCGTATACTGTTCGGGGCCAAGAACCCCCTTTTCCGGTCACGGCTCTTTCCAACAGGGCGATTAGCACTTCCTGGGCTTTCGGACACCAAACCTCGGTGTCTCAGTGTGCAAGGCGGCTACATGGGCCTCGGTGCACACTTTTGTTAAATTTTTACAAGGTGATGTGTCAGCATCTGCGTATGCTGCTTCTGGCCACAAAGTTTTGCAGGTGGCGGTATAGGCGCGGCTGGCGCCTCCTGAGAGGATTCTGTTGGGTACAGTTGTTATTGTTTACCCACCCCTCTTGTTGGACACTGCTTTGGGACATCCCCATGTGTCATGAATAGAGGTTTAAGAACTTACCGTAAAATCCTTTTTCTGAGTTCATTGACAGACGCAGCACCCACCCCTCTGTGTTGCGTTTGTACGGCTTGTTACGAACTGATATACTATGCAGAGCTGGGGGGGTTATATGCTGAGTGAGGACGGCCCCCTGGGAGGGGTCAGCTTGCTTTTTTTCTTTTTGCCTAGTCTACTCCTAGTAGGATGTGCATAAACCCCATGTGTCATGAATAGAGGCTGCTCCTGTCAATGAACTCAGAGAAAAGGATTTTACAGTAAGTTCTTAATAAAAATCCTATTTTTTCAGCACACTATAAGCAAATGATTGCTTACCCTTGCACCATGGAAATATGCAATTTAACATATTGTTGGTTTTGTATAATTCTGTTCATTCCTCTGCAGATCAAAGTGATGAATTTCAATATGCAGATGATATCAGTTAAAGCAACCTGACAAGTATTTATTTATTTTTTTAATAAAATTTTGTTCTGTTTAACCCCTTATTATCCCTTAGTTTACTCAGCCCTAATCAACTCATTCTCCTTCTCCATTCAGTTATTTTGGCACTTTTTTTTCATTCTTTTCTATTTTATCAACTATTCATATTTAGGCCTCATACACACGGGCATATCTTTAAAAATAAACAAAACGTCGGGCCCGACGTCAAGGAAAGAAAAATCGGCGTTAGTGAGCGTCGGTGTCAATAGGCGTTTTTAAAAAAAAATCATCCCTCTGCTATTTTTCAACCTAAAAACGTTGGCGTCAGAAAACGCCGGTACAATATTAGTTGGCGTTTTGCGGCGTCGGCGTCAAAAAATGCCAAAACGTTACAGCCTCAGAACACCATGGCCGTGGGTTCTACTTTCAGCTCACTAACGCCGACGCCATCTACAGCTCAAAAACGTCAACGTTTTTATGGGGGCCATTGACTAACATGGAGAGCTGCAGAAAACGCCGGCGTCAAACGTCCCTGTGTATGAGGCCTTAAACTTGTTTTTGTTTGTTTTGCTTATATTAATATTTTTACACCTTTATCATATATTTATATGTCTCACATTTAAAAAAGTGCAAAATTGAAAAAATTTGTAAATAACTTTGCAATGCACCAGAATCATAATTTTTGTGTCATTTTAAACTGTACAAATTAAAAATGTGCACTTTTTATCTGCAGTAACATTATTTATTTTTAAACTAGCAAAAAAACAATATCTACTTTCTGCTATAAAACATATCCCATAAACAAAAAAAAATCTTCATCAATTAAGGCCAATATGTATTCTGCTACATATTTTTGGTAAAAAACAAAAAGCATATATTGATTGGTTTGCGCAAAACTTTTAGTGTCTACAAACTATGGGATATATTTATGTTTTTTGTTTTTTTTACATAGGCAGATTGCAGTTATGCCTTTGTCCTCAATGATCAGCTCCCACTATGTAGAATCACAGCAGGAGCGAGCCTTCCACAGCACGCACTCGCGCCTGATACCCAGTAATGCAGCATCACGTATATATACGTGATTCTGGGCAGTGTGGCTGTCCTGTAGCAGTAAAACTGCTATATGGCCGACGGCAAGTGGTTAAAAGCCAGCACCCAGAGCAGTGCAGGACCCGAGGAGCATACCTGGGACTTGGAGAGGTGTAACTATTCTGCTTCTTTACAGGGAGTTTTTGGGGTTTAATTGTAAGCATGCCCATACTGTGTGTGAGAAATATCTTATTAATTGACAGCGCCTCTATGCACGTAAGTACTCAGGCTTGGTCATATCGAGGCATTTTTGAAGAAAGTCTAAAATATTACTTATTTGGGGAGAGGAAGGAGAGAAGCCTTCGGCGGAAGAAAAGTCCTGAACTTGATCCGCACCTTATTATAATTTGCATTAGTGCTCGGTTTCCTAAAATTTAGCAGGGTACCAATTACAGCATTTGAACAGTCTGCCTTTCAAAATCCAAGCCTGCAGCCTCTGAGGAGATGGCCAAAGCACTGGACCCAGAGACAGCAGACCCGGGGTTACTGGAAGTGACATCAGTGGCCTCAAGCTCAGTAGGCACAGAAGGGGAAACCACGGGTGTTTTGGCAAGTTGGGTATTACTGCAAGAACTGTGACTCCATTAGTCTGAGAAAGTTGATTAGCTGTGTTGGTGGAAATGTTGTCTGAAAAGACCACGCTACTGTCAGAGCATTGGTCGCTGCTGCCTGTGGGCAAGGTAGTCTAGTGTAATACGTTGCCAGTTTGGCATCGATTGGAACTACTATCCAGGTGATCGGTAAAAGGGAGTGACAGGACAAAAGATTCCTGGTGTCTAGCCACCAGCTCAGATCTTTGTTCATCCCTGATGTGATTCAAATCAAGTGGCTCATGTTCCCCGACTTCCACTGGGACAGAAAACTGAACTAGAAAGCTTGGGCCTTCCACTGAGCCAATCTGACCATGGGTATTGCAGCCACCATCACCCCCACTACCTGTTGGCACTGTTTTGCTGAGAGAAAGTTGTCCGTCAGGGCAGAACAACATCTGATGAATCACTGGAATCTTCTGCTCTGGAAGGGACACCATGCTTTGATGAGTGTCTACACACACCCCCAGGTATATGAAGCATTGAGTGAGGGTGATATTGCTTTTTTCAAAGTTGATCAGCTGACTGAAGTCCCGAAGAACCAACAGCACTAGCATCCAGTGTGAAAGAAGAGGTTCCCAACTCTCTGCCAGCAAGAGAATATTGTCTTTCTCCTACGTTCACTGACAGACGCAGCTCTTCATTGACTTTGTGGGTTTTATGTTCGTCTTACCAGGAGTTAACTAGGCAGGGAAAAGAATTCAGCTGGCCCCTCCCCTCACACATCTGTGAGTAGTTTCGTACCACAGGGAAGGTCTCGTCTTCTAAGGTCACTAAGTAGTCTACAACAAGACGGGACTGCCTGTTGAAAGAGAGTCGTTTTGTCACG
>BLSH010320406.1:313213-323787 GCA_018402905.1 Glandirana rugosa | reverse complement strand
TACAGCATTTGAACAGTCTGCCTTTCAAAATCCAAGCCTGCAGCCTCTGAGGAGATGGCCAAAGCACTGGACCCAGAGACAGCAGACCCGGGGTTACTGGAAGTGACATCAGTGGCCTCAAGCTCAGTAGGCACAGAAGGGGAAACCACGGGTGTTTTGGCAAGTTGGGTATTACTGCAAGAACTGTGACTCCATTAGTCTGAGAAAGTTGAAGATTAGCTGTGTTGGTGGAAATGTTGTCTGAAAAGACCACGCTACTGTCAGAGCATTGGTCGCTGCTGCCTGTGGGCAAGGTAGTCTAGTGTAATACGTTGCCAGTTTGGCATCGATTGGAACTACTATCCAGGTGGTCGGTAAAAGGGAGTGACAGGACAAAAGATTCCTGGTGTCTAGCCACCAGCTCAGATCTTTGTTCATCCCTGATGTGATTCAAATCAAGTGGCTCATGTTCCCCGACTTCCACTGGGACAGAAAACTGAACTAGAAAGCTTGGGCCTTCCACTGAGCCAATCTGACCATGGGCATTGCAGCCACCATCACCCCCACTACCTGTTGGCACTGTTTTGCTGAGAGAAAGTTGTCTGTCAGGGCAGAACAACATCTGATGAATCACTGGAATCTTCTGCTCTGGAAGGGACACCATGCTTTGATGAGTGTCTACACACACCCCCAGGTATATGAAGCATTGAGTGAGGGTGATATTGCTTTTTTCAAAGTTGATCAGCCGACTGAAGTCCCGAAGAACCAACAGCACTAGCATCCAGTGTGAAAGAAGAGGTTCCCAACTCTCTGCCAGCAAGAGAAGATTGTCTATTTCAGATGTTTGCAAAATGAACAGTGTGACCAGGCAGTGGGAAAAGCAAATAGAACTCTGGGATGTATCAGTAGAGGGATCACCAGCAGGAGGAAGGAGGTTCTGATTCCTCTATATAGATCTTTAGTGAGACCTCACGTAGAATACTGTGTCCAGTTCTGGGGGCCTCACAAAAAGATATAAGGTAGAACGAGTTCAGAGACGGGTAACAAAAATGGCAAAAGGTCTGGGGGATATAAAATACCAAGAGCGACTTTAGAAACGTAATATGTATTTGGAATCTTACACGTACCTAGATGAAGAAATTAAATCTTGTAAGAACAGTGACCTGAGGTGTGCCGTGGTCACGATGTCAGTATGCCTAAAAGGGGGCATACCCAGTCATGTAAAAATAAAGAGTTTTAAAAAAGAGGGGAAAGGGTCGGTGGGGAAAACCTCCCAGGAAAACGACCGAGACTGCAAGTAGGAGGAGGCTGAGTTTGTATGATGCAGACTCCTACAAATACAGGCTGACCGGCAGTCAGCCTTACCATTTGCACTCGGAATCTTGCACATACCTAGATGAAGAAATTAAATCTTGTAAGAACAGTGACTTGAGGTGTGCCGTGGTCATGAGGTCAGTATGCCTAAAAGGGGGCAAAAATAAAACCAAATAGGATGCCAGTAATGCAATGTGTATTATGACAAATCACTTAAATTAATCCGCCAGCCGGGCAAATGTCCTTGACATTTCTTTTTTTTTTTATAATTGACAATTTTTATTGAGTTTTTTAACAATTTACAAAATATAAAAGATAGAAGATTGAAAGTAGGAGATATACAGGATATCCGTGCAAGAAAGAAAAAGAAAATAACAGAGTTAGTATTATAAGGGAATGTCAAAGCTTGCGACAGTGAATGTCATTTTTGATTGATATGTATGATAAGCAACACTGGCCTGCTACATTTGGGAACAGTTATGATTCATACAACATGGGCCAGAGAGAAAACAAACAAGGTGACAATTATAACTTCCAAATTGTGCTTCACCCAACAGTTCCTTCTTCAGGTCCAAGACACATTCGCTTATTGAAAACTTACAATATAAGTTATTATGCTTATAACCCATATAGGAAGAGAAAAAATGGAAAAAGAAAAGACTAGGATAAGTCAAGAATAGTATAGACAGATGTAAGAGATTTAAACTGGAGTAACATAAGGATCTGAGAGCGGATTAAAAAATAGTGTCCTCTGGAGTCCCCCCGGAGGAAATGATTAGGGGAGGAAGGGAGATGGGAGACCCCCAACTTCTAAGGCTTGTCCATTCTAGTGTGCCATGGTTCCCATACTTTGTTATGATGATCTAGTCTATCCGTCAAGCGGGCAGACATGGCCTCCATGATCTCAATGTCCCTGACACTTGCATATAGATCAGTCAGTGATGGAGCGTGTGTCTTCTTCCAATGTAAGGCAATCAGACAGCAGGCTGCCGTCAGAATGTGAATCATCAGTTTTTTAACTGTTTTTGTTAGGGACTGGGGTGGTAGAGCTAGTAAGTAGAGTTTTGGGGAGAGGGGAAAGTCGATCTCTAGTAGCTGGTGGAGAAGGTCCTGCACAGAGTGCCAGAATGCCTGGAGGGCCTGGCATTGCCAGAAAATGTGATATAGCGTGCCCACCTCTTTCAAACATGTCCAGCACCGATCTGATGCAGAGGGGTATATAGCCCGCAGCCGGGATGGTGTCATATACCAGAAGAAAAGCACCTTGTAAGCATTCTCTTTATACAGAGTACAGAGAGAGCTTTTAGCAGCGTTGGACCAAATTATTCTCCACTGAGCTGGAGTGATCGTCTCTCCCAGAATTTCCTCCCATTTGCACATGTAGTTATGTTTACCCATAGTGTCCATATCATGATGGTTTATGATTTTATAAATATCTGAAATCAGGCCCTTCTGCGAGGGTCCAGAGAGCACTAAAGTTTTAAATTGGGAAAGAGCCGAGAACTTGAGATCAGGGGCTATTGACTGAGTGAAGTGTCTGATTTGGAGATAACTAAATAGGGTGGTGGAGGGCAATTCAAATTTAGCACAAAGGGTTTCGAAGGACTGCAGAGTTCTAGTGACTGGGTCCACTAGATGGCCAAAATGAAATAAGGACCTCTGTTGCCAAGGGGCTACCATTTGAGTTAAGCTGGCCGGGAGGTTGGGATTATACAAAAAGGCTGTCAGTAGGGAGTGCACCGACTGCGAGTGTTTTCTATTTACTTGCTTTCAGATATTTCGCAGTAGGTTCATTGAGTGAAGCAAGGATGCTGAGGGCATATTTACAGGTGTGTTCCAGAGTAGGTTGTTGGGGTGTGTGTGGGCTATCCAAAGTTTGTCGATTTGTGTCCAGCGATTATACGCCGAGAAGGTCACCCAAGAGGCAACAGCTCTCAATTCGGCTGCTTGGTAATAGTGGAGGAGGTTCGGAAACGCCAGCCCTCCATCATTACGGGAAGCGTATAGTACAGTTTGGGTCACTCGGTGTGGTTTGTAGTTCCATAAAAAATCTAAAAGTTGTGTCTGGATCTTTTTTAGATGTGTAGAAGGAATAGGGATGGAGTTTGGGTAGGATCATCATTTTAATAGTAGCCACCCGACCCAACCAGGAGATAGGGTAATGCTTCCTTTTGCCATTAAGGATCTAACAGTCGTAAACAGTGGTAAAAAAATTTCTCTATATAGGGACTCATAATTTTTAGTGAGGTACACATTAATAGCTCTGGACTGCCAGGTGTAGGGGAACTGACTTGATAAAGCGCTTACTTCCCGAGGGGGAATATTAATGGGGAGCGCTGCAGAATTAGAGGTGTTAACTTTATAACCTGATAGGGCGCCAAATTCATCTAACACCGATGCAGATTGGGAAGAGTGACTCGTGGGCACGTCAAGGTGAGGAGTACATCATCTGCAAAAAGGGAAATCTTGAATTCCCTTCACCTGTATCCCTCTGATATCTGGGCTTTGTCTTATCCGGGCCGCCAGGGGCTCTATACACAGAGCGAAGAGAAGCGGAGAGAGTGGGCACCCCTGTCTTGTCCCATTCAAAATATTGAAGGGGGAGGAAGCTGCAAAGGGCATCTTAATAGAGGCAGAAGGTGAGAGATACAAATGTCTAATCGCCCTGAGGAATGGCCTCTGGAAGCCCAGACAACCCAAGGTCTCGAACATGAAAAGCCAGCTAAGCCTATCGAAGGCTTTTTCCGCGTCAAGACTAAGCAGCAGCGCCTCCTCTTTACGTCTGTTAATGATGTCAACTAAATTAATGACTCTTCTGGTGTTGTCCACTGCTTGACGTCCGGGGACAAATCCCACTTGGACAGTATAGATTAATGCGGGGAGGACAGCATTGAGATAATATCTTCGTGAAGATTTTTAGATCTGCATTCAGTAATGCTATGGGTCTATAATTGCTGCATAGGGTGTGGTCTCTGTCCGGTTTAGGAATTAGGGTCAGGTGTGAGGATTGCATGTCTCTAGGAATTGTGTCTTGTTTCATGAACCCATTGAACAATCGAGTCATGTGGGGCAATAGAACCGGGAGGAACGTTTTATAGTATTCATAGGAGAGTCCATCGGGGCCAGGGGCTTTACTGTTCGGCATGCCTTTTAATGTCTCCAGAATTCCCCCCTCCGCAATTGTTGTGTTTAGCGACGGCAGATCTTCTGCTGAAAGGGTGGGCAACCCAGCTCTCTGCTAGATAAGTGCGGATTCGATCAGTAAGGTGGGTCGGAGCAGGAAGGTGTGGGATAGATGGATCATTGTAAAGATCCGGGAAATAGTCTTTGAATAAGCGTGTTATAGCGTCAGGATGGGAATGCAGTGTGCCGCTGCGGTCCTGTATGGTCTGAGGGGCGGTGTCGTGGGTGTTTTCTCGCAGCTTACGTTCCAGTAAGGTGTGTGCCTTATTCCCTTTGTCATAGTACATTTGTCAGAGTCTCTGGAGGGCTTTTTCTGCTTTGCCTATGTCTATACTTTTTAACACTGCCCTTAAGCGTATTATTCACTGAGTAGGCGCAGCAATGTTGAGGTGGCTAGTCTAGCTTCCATTGCCTGCAATCTCTTTGCCGTGTCCTGGCGCAGCTGTTTGGAATTCTTTTTCCAGGCGGTGGAGAGGGCAATACATTGCCCCCTGACCACCACCCTGTGCGCCTCCCAAAGTGTGCCCGAAGACACCTCGGGAGTCTGATTTTCAATAAAGTACTGTTTGAGGGTCGTTTCTAGTTCAGTCCTGGTAGTCAGGTTTTTGAGTAAGAAATCGTTAAGTTGCCAGTGGCATCGCTTAACTTTGTGAGGCGCCATATCCAGGGTCAGGGAGATCGGGGCGTGATCAGACCAGGCAATAGGATGAACATCTGTTGCCCCAAGCGCCCTCAGAGATGGGGCATTCACAAAGAAGTAGTTGAGTCTTGCGTGCACTTGAAAGGGGTGGGAGTAATGTGTGTACTGTTGATCAGTCGGGTGGAATGCCCGCCATGCATCGAACAGAGCGCGTTTACGAGTTAGTTGTCGAAATCTCTGGGATTGCCTGACAAGTTGGGGTGGAAGAGATTGTCTAGTTAGGGAAGCCCTGTCCATTAGCGGGGAAAATGGGAGATTGAAATCACGCCCCACCACTAGGAATGAGTGTGCTAGTTTAAAGAGTCAGTTGTAAACCTTAGTTAGAAAAGGTACCTGGTTAGTATTTGGAGCCTATATATTGCAAAAGGTTATGTTCATTTGAGCCCATTTCCCCTGGAGTATCAGATAACTGCCCTGGGGGTCTGAGTGGGAGGACGTAAGAGAAAACGGAGATCCCTTCTTGATCAAAATGGCCAACCCTGCCTTTTTTTTGGGTTAGAAGCCAGATATCCCAAAGGAAAGTATCTGGAGGCGAATGCTAAGGTGCCCCGTCTATCAGTGTGTCTCCTGGATGAATATTACCTCTGCTCTAGACTCTCTAAAGCTCCATATAGCTAGGTGTCTTTTGAAGTTGGAGTTCAAACCATTGACATTGCGGGAATAGATTAGGACCATGGTCACCTGCAGGAAAGGGAGTATGAGTGTGGTGTATCTAAAATAAGTGGTGAGAAGAGGTAGACACTTATCTGATCCTGGGCTCAGGTGTGCTCGATGTCAGGACAGCCGTTGGCCGATCAAGAAGAGGTGTACAGCCATGGAAAGGGGGGTGGGGAGCCAGAGGAAACAGGGAGGAAGAGAAAAAAAAAAAGAGGATAGAAGATAGTGGGCAAGAAAAAGAGAAGATAACAAAACACGTTAGTCAAAAGCAGTGGAAACCTTAAATCACTTTTCAAAAGTTTAAAGTGAAACAATTTTAAACACGTTCCTTTCTTACCTCCGTTGCCCTCTAGGATGGCGAGGGAGGTAAAGAGGTAGATTAATACAGAACTTCAGATCACTACTGAAAATAGGGGGGAAGTGTCTGAAGCCGGGCAAGGGGCGCCTCTCACCAAAAGGATCCCGCTGCCCTTGTATAACGAAAGCTAAGTGGTAATTTATGTGTCAGAAGGGAGACAGTATGCCTATGTCTTTCCAGGGGGATCAGCGGTCACAGCAGACCCAGTGGGGATCAAAGATTGGCCAGCCGGCGACCGGTCGCGAAGCCCACTGCCCCCCAAAAGGGGGGGCCCCAGGATCCGCCAACCATCGGGGGCCAAGCATGAGGGGAGTCTCCCCAAATGCTAAAAAAAAAGGGAGGGGGGAAAACCACCACTCTCCTGGGTACTGCCGCAGGCAACCCTCACCATACAAATTGCATTAATAATCAGACCAATATGCGAGTATTAAAGGATCAAAACAGTTTCTAGGTGCCGTCTATTAGACAACGGGCGGACCAATTGAGCTTAGTTCAGATGGATATCATGCTTGCCTTTGCCGAAGGCATTTGCGGGGGGACTCTGGGGGCCTCCCACGTTTCTTCAACGGTGCTCTCTGCCACTCCGGCAAGTCCGGCATAGGAATTTCCAGAGTGGCAGAATATTCGAAGCTCCTCCGGGACTCTGAGGGTCGTAGTTTTACCATCTCGGGTGGCTGTGAGACTAAATGGAAAGCCCCAGCGGTAGGTGATATCACGTTCTTGAAGAGTGTGAAGAAGAGGTTGCAACAATCTGCGCTTTTGCAATGTGATCCAGGAAAGGTCTGGATATATTTGGATGGGAGTGTTCTCATGATGGATGGTTCTGGCTATGCGAGCTTTGCACATTATGTTTTCCTTAAAGGTATACGAGTGGATTCGGCAGATAACATCTCTGGGATTGGCGGCAGTACCTTTTGGGTTTCAAGGCTCTATGAGCTCTATCAAGTTCTATAGGCGTGGTGGCCGGGGAGCCCACTTATCTGTTGAATACAGTCTGAAGTATCCCTTTCAGGTCCTCAGGGCCCTTCGATTTGGGGAGACCACGGACCCTGATGTTATTATGCCGGTTCTGATTGTCCAAATCCTCTAGGTGACGCTGCATGTCCCTTATGATAAATTGATCGTCTGATTGCTGGGATTGGACCCTATGTATGGTAAGTTTCGTGGTTTGCAAATCTTCCTCTATTTCTTCCGCTTGCGTGGGAAGTTGATGCAGATCTACTTGCAGCGTTTTAATTTTGCCATGACAGGCCTCTTTAACCTCCCTTACCAGCATTTTAAAGTCCTCTTTGGTTGGCAGGGAATGTAGTTGTTCTCTCCAAGAAATTAATTCAGCAGGTGTGAGGACAGATGAGACCCCAGGGACATCATGGCAGTAAGGTGGTGTCCTGAGTGGTGAGTCCCAGGGGTCGCACCACTCCCTGTGGGCCTCCTGTCTGGTGGAAGTGGTGGGGTGCGCAGATGGAGCTCCCAGATGCGGGGGGGGGCCGGGGTCGACATGTAGGAATACTCCGGGTGCTTGAGTCCTGTGGGTGCTGGGGCCTTTGTGGTTTTGGGGACCCCGGGTGGGAGATTGGAGGTCTCTGAGTGTCCGTAATGGGGCCTAACCGCGGCAGGGAATGCGAGCGGCCCGCTTGACGTGGGGGGAGAATCCCCAAGATTGATAAGCCTGCGGTATAGCCATCGAGGGGGTCATGTCCAGATTAGGGCTCTTAAGGGGATTATGCCCAGAAGTGCTTGGTGTCGGGCTGTGGGATGCCCGACTATCTGGCGGTGTGGCCTGGGCCTTGTGTGGAGGCCTTTGCTCTGGGAGGGAGCGGCCGGTCATGGAAATGACGGGATCACTGGGGTCAGGTATGTCGGACCTACTGGTGTACGCGGTGTCCCCAGGATTTGGAGGTGGATGTCCGAAGATGGCTTTGGATTCGGTCTGTGTTAGCGGAGCCTTGAGGAGCGCGGCGGCGCCATGATGGCCGTCTGCCGCATGGGTCTGGATAACTGCAAAAAGTAGCTAGTCAGCTGCGTGGATGGCTGTGCTGGCTGTCCCGCTGATCCTGTTGCTTTCTGGGCTCAATGGGTACGATTTCTGCCCATCTAAGTGCCGCTGTCTCCCTTCTTAGAGCTGTGGACAGGCAGGTCCACGGGGAGCCAGGGGATCACACATCCATCTTGCTCAGCAGTCGGCTACGCCCCTCTGCCCGTGACATTTCTACAAACGGTTCAGGGATATATCTGGTATAGCAAAATTAATTCCACCTGCCTAATTTCCTAATGATGTGAGCCGACACTCCCTGCTGAGAAGCTGCTGAGGCAGCTTGGATCCTGAACGAGTGACCCGAGTATTGTTTGAGGTTCACGTCTAGCCTTGATAACAAGATACGGATATGTTTGACAAACTGCGCTGACGAGAGGGGAGATCTGGGAAAGGCAGCAGAGGACTATCCTGTGTTGCCATGGCTAAGTTTTAGTGACTTTATGTGCCATAATATACAAATATATAGATTTTAATATCGTGCTCTCAGGGAAGTAGGCTTCCCCCTCCATTGATATGTAAATAGAGCAGTTGGACTGCTAGGTAGGAAGTTCTCTGCAGGAAGTGTGTGTATACAGGAAGTTGGTGGGAGGGGCTCAGAGTCTTTTTGGAAAGCCACATGGGAGCAGACAGACAAGTTGTGTTTGAAAAGACGGAGAAGCAAGACATGGCTCTCATGTGCTGGAGAACTTTGGAGAAGTTTTGATTTGGACTGAGCAAAGAAGGACGTTACATCTTGACCCCCTAAGTTGAGTAACTCACTTAGTTTACTTATTATGCATGTTGTATATTTTTGTAAGCTATGTGTTATTGTGTATCCTATAGTTTGTATGAGCAGATTTTCTGATTAGTAAAAGCATTGATACACCACAGAATTCTAAACTTCCTTGGTTTTACCGCAAGTAACCTTAATAGATTTAACGAAAGCAAAACATATCCCCAGAAACCCCCCTTTGCTGTGACATGAGGGCATCCAACACCTTAACTGGACATCAGACCGTGCCAGTCTCAAAGTATCGAATAGTAGTGCCAGCACCCAGTTGTTGAGTCTTGCGTGCCCCTAAGTGTAGCCTGAAATGATCCCGGTGTCTCGTTAATTGCTTGAACAACAACGGATGAGATCGGGTACCTGAAACTGTGAACTCACTAGGCCTTAGAGACCCGTAAAAGGCTAAATACATGGCTGCTTTTATGACCATTCTGGCTTGGTGTCCGAATGGTGCATTGGAGAGCATGTCGAACATGCTGCGGAACAACTGACCTGACACCGGGAGCCTGCAGATTGTGGCTGGTGGGTTGTTTTTCTGGATCCCCTTGAGAATGGCTTTGATGGGATGAGCAGAAAACAAGGACGGTTTATTCGGATGTTGTAATGGCATGAAATGTTGGATTCCGGCTAGGTAGGTTTTGACAGTGCTATGAGATAACTTTAATTTAAAGTGGCAAAAAAGATATGAACGCTAAGATGAACTGCACACTGAACCGATCTGGTTGAGGATGCTGGGTAGAAAAAGACTGGAAAGCCTACCATGCAGTTATTATAAGCCTTCCTAGTGTTGGCTGAGAGGGAATCTGTGATTAACCTTCTGGCACCAGCCTGCAGAGAACTCAACCCATCCGGAGTAGCGAATAAACCAGGCATGAGGTGGCACAGCCATCTGCCTCCGGAACCTGTTGGAAAAAAATAATGGATAGTTGAAGCGTGATAACGCATCAGCCGCAATGTTATCTATGCCTTTCAAAAAAAAAAACACAACTGATGTGGAAGTTCCATCGCAGAGAAAGCCAAGTCAATCTGCATAGAAAGGACATAATCACCAAGGAATTTGACCTGCCCTTATTTATAATCTCTAGAGCCGCTTTGTTGTCTGTAAAGAAAATAACTGTGTCCTGTCCACAAATGTCCCCAAACCTGGGCGGCAGCCACTATTGGATAGATTTCGAATAGAGTAGAAGTCTTGTGAAAACCTGGGACAGACCTAACCTCAGGCCATGGGCCTGCCAACCAATGAGTCCAACATATAGCTGTCGAAGGCTTAGTAGGGGGTCCCACCATAGCCTACGACGTCGGTGGTCCCCAAAACGTCGATATACAACCTGAGTAACCAACCGTCCGGGTACCGGACTCCAATCCAGACAGGGTCCAAAAGTGTTCTGAAGATGAGATAAGCTTTAGATAGGTTATCACCGACGGCGGGTCCAAACCCCTGTAAACACCTGTCCTGTGTCAATAAAAGAAATGTCTGTTGTTTCGCCGAGATCTCTAATATTTATTCCCGTCCAGTTTAAGGAACCACTAATACAGGAAAGATACGTCTAACTGAACCGAAAGAGACGCTACCTTGAAGGTG
>BLSH010320406.1:286582-310134 GCA_018402905.1 Glandirana rugosa | reverse complement strand
ATCTCTTCTGAGGTATTTATTTCGAAGAAACGGGTCAATTCTTCTTTTATTCGCCTAATGGTATCTTCATCACTAAGCAATTCTTCATTCAATCTCCATCCATACTCTTTTATAGGACCAACTCCTAAATCCATCTCCATAGTCACTGGAGCGTGATCGGAGATTGTTGTTGTCTCTATATTTATTTTTTCTACTCAATCCAGTACTCTATGTTCTACTAAAATATAGTCTATCCTAGAGTATGTCCCGTGCACAGGGGAAAAGAAGGTGTAATCTCTCTTGGATGGCACGCCCTCCAGACATCCATCAGCTAATTTTGAAACATCTTCTTTTTAACTCTTCCCCTCTTTATGTTTGAAATCCCCTGCACACGGGACGTACTATCCCAGGTTTGATCCAGACTGAAATTAAAATCTCCAGCCACTACTACCAGTCCTTCTTTAAATTCTATCAGTTTCTCTAGGACCCTAGATAAGTACCCAGCCGGGTCTTTGTTGGGGCAATATACATTTACCAAGGTGCACTCTTTATTATCTAGTCTCCCTTTCAAAAAGATGCACCTTCCTTCCGGGTCCGTCAGCCTATCTTTTATTACAAACTGTACCTTCCTGGAGAACCCTATGGCTACCCCCTTCGCTCTTTTTGACTGCGAGTCCCCATGGTACCACAGTGGATACCTCTGGGAGAAGATTCTTGTTTTAGTGTCATGTGAAAAATGCATCTCCTGCAAAATGCTATTTATACTGAGTGACGGTGCAGTTCTTGCAGTATCTTATGTCTCTTTGCGGGGCACCTCAGTCCCCGCACTTTGTATGTCAGAATCTTGACCATTCAGCCATACTACTCCCCTTCTTTCCCCACTTTCTCCCCTTAGAGATTGGTGTGGATGGTGGAGCGCCAAGACTGAGGAACGGAGCGGTGTAATAACACCCCGTCCTCTCTATCCCTTTCTCTCCTGGAAGACCTGGTCCCTCCCTCCTCCCCATCCCTTCCTTTATGGGGCTTTTAGGTCTTTCCCCAACCTTTCCACCTCGGTGGGCGGGGGATTTCCCAATCCCCCCCCCTTCTGGTTGCCCCTGGGGTGAAGCTCCGATTTGGAGCCTGCACAAGTTCTCCATCCCCATTTACCTTGGGGAATCCCCCTTTTTTTTTTTCCACTCCCGGGTCCTGTATAGCTGCCCCTTCATATCATCCCCCCTCCTATGTCCTCTTGATCTTCATATTTTGTCCATTTACGGGACACGCTTCCAGTACTGATCCTCATTTGGCTTTGTTTGCTCTTCCCTGTCCCTCCACCCTGGCATATCTGGCATAGTTATACTCAGCCTTCTACAAAAACCGTCTGTCTCTTCTGGGAACCTTAATTTCGCTGATCTGCCATCCTTTTTTCCTATAAGGCACGCCAGGAAACCCCATGAGTATTGACACCCTTGCCGTTTCAGTTGGTCTAATAATGGTTTAAGTAACTTTCTCCTATGGCGTGTTTCTCTGGCCAGATCTGCAAATATTTTAATTTCTACTTCTTCAAAAGTTATTTTATGTCCCGCTCTCATTTTCTGCCATGTCTCCTCTTTATCCCTGTAATTATGGAAGCTAGCTATCAAATCTCTTGGGATATCCTTCCCTAGGTTGCTGGGTTTCGCTACTTTATGTACCCTCTCCATCTTTACCCTCTCCGCGTCAGATTTCCCCAGCACAGGGCCGAACATTATGTCCATGGTTTTTTGCAAATCTTCCGCGGGTAGGGTCTCCGGTATCCCACGTATCCTCAGGTTTTTCCTCCTGTTGCGGTTCTCCTGATCCTCTAATCTATACTGGGTCTCCCGCTGCTCCCTTCAAATCTTATTCATTTGATCTTTGAGGGACTGGATCTCTTTTGCTTGGCTTTCTACTTTCTCATCCGTTTCCTCCACCCTCTTTAAGATTTGACTCAGGTCCTCCCGAATGTTTGTCATTTCTCCTTTAAGGGATGTTTCCAACCGCATACACATTTCCACTATCTCTATTTTTGTGGGCATCTGCCCCGTTTGTTGTTCTTCAGCTGTTGTGTTTGGGGGTTCTTTTCTTCCTTGGCCATCTGACTTTAACCCAATTGATTGTTTATTTTGTGACGATTTGGTGCTTGTGTCTTTTTGTTTACTTTTTGCACCTAATTGTTGCAGTGGGCTTATTTGTTCGCTTTCCTGCAACATAATTTTTTTGATGGTGCTAGGGCTTGCGCTAACCTTGGGTGGGTTCCCCCCTCCACTTTTTCGTCACCTTGCCCATTATGCGGAGACCTTTCTCAAAGGGCTACGGTGTCTGAGGGTGCCTTTCAAGCCCCTCCCTCCTACTACCGCTCTTAGGACTCCGCACCAGACCGTACCCCCCAAATGTTTGTCTTATTTTATTGGGGATGTAGGATATGTAGCTGTATGAATATATATATATATACATATATATCCTCAGTCCGTGTGAGGGGTATAGAGCCCAGTGTGTCTCCCTTAGGAGCTCTATGGACCCCCCCCAATTTTCTCTCCACTGTGCTAAGTCCTTTACCTTCCTCACAGGGTCCCTTGCAAGGCACCTCTCCTCTGCTGGGGTCGGTCTGTTAAGCCTTAATGTCCTTGTTTAGTGCATGGAGGGCTGCTTCTCCCCCTGCCCCTCCCCTCACTTACCGCTTCCAGTAGTCAGACCTGTCCGTCCTCTTACCGTCCCGGGTTCAGCTGCCTCCAGTGGATTTGCCAGTGCCCAGGTACTTGCTGCTGCAGGGCAGTGTAGTGCCACCGTCTCTGATCCTCTCCCGAGACCTCCTTCCCATATGATCCTCTCCAGTGATCCGCTCGGTCTCCTGGCAGTTGGGAGCTGTGGGGCCCCGACCTTGGCTCCTTCCATATATGCTCCTCACGCTCTTCCCGGCGGGTCACCTGATCGGTGGGACGAGGGGTGCTCCTGCGTCAGGTGGAGGGGTGGACGTACGGGGGTTTAAGCGGGGAGGGGAAGGACCGCCTATGCCTCGGATGCATCGGCTGCCAGTCTTGATGGAGCGCTCCTAGGGCGGCTTACTCTCCGAGCCGTGGACGACGGGATCATGCAGGCGCCATCCCTGTCGATTTGAAACTGATCTTTCCACTCTACCTAATGGAGAGTCCTATAAACCTAGACATTTTGCAAATTGCAATACAAAGTGGGTCGTTTACCTCCTTTTATGTGATTGCCAGACCTTCTATATAGGAAAGACCATTAATGATTTCCGGCTACGAGACTATTGACATATAATATCCATGAAAAAATGTGACAGTGATCTCCCTCTTGGGAAACACATTATCAACCAACATAATGGTCTTTTCCCCATGGTTTCTTTTCTTGTGTTGGATAGAGTTCACATGGGCATGAGGGCTGGAGATTTTAACAAAATGTTGCTTCTATGTGAACAGAAATGGATTTTTTGTTTGAAGGCTACTGCCTATCCTGGCCTTAATGAGGCTATAACCTACAAACCTTTTTTAGAAGGCTTCACCTCCGGTGGCCCGGAATTAGTGATTTCAGATCACTCCCTATCTGTCTTGCCTTATTTGGCCCCATCTCTGTTTCACGTCTAACGTCCCCGTGAATGTTTAGGCATATGTGCACCCCCCCTTCTTTTTGGGTACACCTATGCTCATTATATATACTTTAAGCTTCACCCTCATATTCTTTTAAGTGGACTTAGTGTGGATCGTACAGACACAAATTCTTATGGTGCTTTTGGCGTTCTATTTTCTGCCCCAGTGTTACGTCAATATAATTCTTGAGGGTCCCACCCCTTAGGTCCCCTTGTGTATTTATATGTGATCGACTCGATGATCTCCCGGGTGGATTGTATTGGTGCCTGATATCCCCTCGGGATAATTTTTGAGTCCGTCACTAATCTGGGATAGATGTCTGATTGCCTTATCTAAACCAGTGATTCAGAAAGTTTTTGTTTTTTCCAAATTAGGTCAACTATTCTCTAACACTTATATCTCTTGTCTTATCCTAAACCAGTGTTTTTTTTGTTTGTTTTTTTTCCTTAGATCTTGTTCCCATCCATTCTTGCCTTCCTGCTCTTTCTCTATGTATTTTAGGGATCCATTCGGCTGCCGATTCGCTAGTCATCCACTAGATGGTGTTCCGCTCTGATGGACGCAGCTTTGGGCTTGACACTGGGCTATTGTTGTGGTGTGCAACGCCAGTTGTGTCATTTTGCCCCGACTGCTGGAGTCGCGTCCCTTGTTGGCTGACGTCAGTCTCCGTTCTCCCACCTTTCGGCGGGCCTCCACGCGCGGCATTCCTGCATGGTTTGTCTGCAACGTAGAGCTGCCCCTCTTTGCATTTACTCTCCCCGCCTCTCTTAGTTGATGGATAGGTTGCCGCACGTTCGTGCCCTTTGTCTTGTACCGCCCCTTTTCTTTTTCATTGGCTGCTAACCTCCCTATTCAGGTTATTTAAACAGGTTTTTCACTGCAGCAAATTAAGGGCTCACTGCAGTTGGTGCACGTTGGACTCCACATGTCTGTCTGCCGTTGGATTTGAGGTACTTTGTGTAAATTGGTAAACCTTTACTTGGCTTGATTGGTGTTATACATCGGGGCACTCCTATACATGTTGTTTTGGCTGGTTGATACATTCCTGGACCTTTGTTTTTTTACAGACATACTGCTTTCTCCCTACTTGGGTGGGATTTCTGCCGTTTCCCTGTGTGTTTTCCCTTTGGGGTCTCGCATTGGTATTATACGCGGCACACGTTTTTTACTCTATTGACTGTTATCGCCATGAACCTTGTGGGTAGGTATACTTTTGTTGACCATTGGGTTAATGTGCATATTTATATTTCTATGCCTATTGGACGGCCATGCTTAGTATTTCGTATTTCCACACAGCATTTTGTTGCCTGGCTTTTTGACTTCAAATCGTTCTTCGTGCGAGTTGACCTTGTCTGTCCTGTGTACATTACGTTCTTCAGCCGAGCTAGTCCCAAATCCTGGACACACGGGTATGTACTTACTCCTAAGTAGATGTTGCCCTGTTTCTGGTTTATCCTGTTTCTAGCCGCTGTTTGAATCTGTCTACTCCTCCATTCTAGATACTCTCTTAGCTGTTGTTTTCGCCTGGCTGCTGATTTCCCCAATTATTTTGCTGCTGGTAAGTATTTTCTACCTTTCCCTTTTTTTTTTCCTCCTCCCGTTTTTTTGTTTTTTTTTGTTCCCGTACCTCCTATTGTACTCACCAATGACAATTATTTATTACTAGATTTGGCACCTATTCCCTTATTTGGGAGTAAAGGAAAAGGGTTTTTTTTTAACCCCCCTGGAAGAGCCCACAGTATTCTGTAGACTATGGTCAGTATCCTAATTAAGACATGTTAATGTTGGATGATACTAATGGATTTGACGTATATATTTTTTGATATTTATATTATGTATTTTTTTTTTCTTTTTTGATATGTAGAGGATGTTTTTAATTATCTTGATCACCTACCCCTGAAGAAGATATCTGATCAAACATCATTGAAACGCATTGGGTCATTTTCTGCCCTTGTTAGGCAGATCTGTGGTCTTTTATTAGTGTTTTTGTCATCCGTGTGTATGTTCTGTTTTTTTTTTTTTTTTTGTACATTACATGTCAAATTTATTTCAACTCCATTCATGCCTTTGATGTGAACCACTATGTTTGGTGGGTTTTAAATGTATCAATAAATGGTATTTTTTTATGCATAGCTTTTTTCTTGGTGAGTTGGTCTCCCCACGTATAGTCCCAAGGGGGGTTTCTCTGGTGCGTCTATATATTAGGTTTGGGATGGGTGCATAACCGCTCTAAAGCTTGTTAGGGAACATATTTGACAGCAAAATATATATGTGGCTGTGGGTAGTGATCAGACTCATCATGCTCCTGAGGTGGCTGAAGTTTAAATGAAGGAGAAGCGGAGACACAGGATGCATTGTGACTGGAATGATGCTTTTCCCTTGATCTGGATCCACGCCTTGAAGAGGAGGCATGGTCACCGGTAGAATGGTGAGATCTGGAAGAACTAGAATAAATCCGCCATTAGCAAGACAGCTCACGAGGGAGGAGGAAAAAAAAAAGAAATTATATATATATATAGAGAGAGAGCAATCGCCATACCTTCTTTGCATATGCTGGTCTTTTGGTTAGGTGGGCTCTTGATTTGGCATTCTGTAATAAAAGGCAGATTAACATCATGCCAAGTGCTAAGGCAAAAATCCTTCCAGGCATTCAAAAGCAATTACCTGTAGGAAAAGACATTCTGGGCCTCAAAATACCAGGCTTGGGCAGCAGGTGGCAGTGCAGAGCACCACAGCATACCATACAGAGAGATTGAGAGAGAGCAAGCAGCCGACCTGACATCTCGGGCCTGCAGTCACAAGATTCTGCCCAGCCCGATGACAATCCACACAGATCGGAAAGAAGCCTGTAATGAATCTGCCTGGCTGGAACGCGGGGGGTGCGTTCCAGCAATTCTGAAGCCAGGGTCCTTGTTACTTCTGTGATAGAAATGCCATGCCAATCCACCACACAACAAAGACCCTGAGGACCCTCCATTTAGAAGCAGTGGGGACTGCATCCAGGCAGACTCAGATGGACAGCCAGGGATATACCGCAGCAAGTTAGACATTGATTGCTCCTGCTATCTGTGAAGAGAAAAAAAGAGGTACGTGGTGCTGGCACAGGGGCTGAAATCTGAGTTTTACGTCCTATCAATGTGGGGGTGGGCGGGGCCCGTACCTATGTGTATGCTGACATGGAGCTGTCAGGAAATGTTTTGGGGAGTGATGGTAAGTATGACTCTGATTCCAAGCTACTCCAGTCTCTATTGGATGAACTTGCCTTCAGATGAGTGATCATTTTTACTTATTTGTAAGGCATGCACCACTTTGAAGCAAGCCTGTTGCTTCCACCAGTGCTGCCCTAGACCAGGGGTCCTCAAACTATGGCCCGCGGGCCACATGCGGCCCGCCGAAGGCATTTATCCATCCCGCCGGGTGTTTTTGACGCCGGTGCCTGCCCATTACTTTCTGCCCATTACTTTTTTTTTCCACCTCCCCCCCCCCCCCCCCCAAGTATGAGACGGGCCTATCATTGGTGGAAGAGGGAGAGGGCGCAGCGGCCGCCGATTGACTGGCCGGCTGAAGCGCTGGATCATGGGAATTGTAGTCCGGCCTCAATCAAGCTCCTGGAGGTGGAATGAACCGAACAGAGCAGCCAGACTACAACTCCCACCTCCCAGGACTCAGAGGCAGCCAGGGCATATGGGAGGGGCCGGCTGGACGTGACTTGCACGGTGATTTGTGGGCAGTGAGCGTCTGGCTCGTGGGAGAGAGAGAGGGAGAGCATCACAGCACAGTCGGCTTCACAGAGAATCACAGCACAGAGGCAGCTTGGAAGAAGTTGGCATCATCCCCCCTCAAAGAGGTCGTTCAATCAAGGCTGAGGTGAGACAGATCCTGACACACCAGATGACCCCCACATCCCACATGGGCACTAATTAGGCTGCGGTGGTGGGCACTGATTGGGCTGCGGTGGCAAGCACTGATTGGGCTGCGGTGGTGGGCACTAATTGGGCTGCAGTGGTAAGCACTGATTGGGCTGCGCTTGCGGGCACTGATTGGGCTGTGCTTGCGGGCACTGATTGGGCTGCACTTGCGAGCACTGATTGGGCTGCGTTGGTGAGCACTGATTGGGCTGCGTTGGCGGGCACTGATTGGGCTGCGCTTTCGAGCACTGATTGGGCTGCACTGGCGAGCACTGATTGGGCTGCGCTTTCGGGCACTGATTGGGCTGCGCTTTCGGGCACTGATTGGGCTGCACTTGCGAGCACTGATTGGGCTGCACTTGCGAGCACTGATTGGGCTGCACTTGCGAGCACTGATTGGGCTGCACTTGCGAGCACTGATTGGGCTGCGCTTGCGGGCACTGATTAGACTGCATTCATGGGCACTGATCACACTGCATTCATGGGCACTGATCACGCTGCATTCATGGGCAGTGCAGTCTGTATGTCTCTGTGTGGGCAAAGTTATTGCTGGTATATTGTTTTTGTAGCGCTGTGTGTATATATATATATATAGGTATTTTACTAATAGCAATTTGGAATCCCTAGGAAACATTGATGTCAAGAAAGAGAAAAATTGACTCGGAGTGTAGGATATTCAAAGAACAGTGGCCTTATGATTACTTTTTCATACAGTACAAGGAAAGAGCTGTGTGTTTGATATGCCAGAATATAGTGTCTGTGTTCAAAGAATACAATTTCCGTTGACACTATCAAACAACATAAAGATAAATATGATTGTTTGGTCGGAGAAGTGAAAAAAGATAAAATATTAAAACTGAAACATACATTGACAACTCAGCAAACTACTTTTGTGAAGCAGAAGCAGCTAAATATTTCATCACTGCGAGCAAGTTTTCAAGTTGCCAAGCTAATAGCGTGCACTGGCAGACCATTCGTGGAGGGAGAATTTGTTAAAGAATGCCTTCTTTCTGTTGCCAAAGAGATGTGTCCAGAGAAGGCCAATTTATTAAGTACAGTGAGTATTTCAGGACCTGCAATTACACGAAGAAATGGGAGACAATTTGCATCAGCATTTGCAAAACTGCAAAAAAAAGTTGCTATTTTTCCTTGGCACTCGACGAAAGCAATGATGTTCGTGATTCTGCACAACTTCTAATTTTTATTTGTGGGACGAATGACTATTTCGAAGTCACAGAAGAGCTTGCTGCACTGCAAAGCATCAAAGGAACAACTACAGGAGAGGATATCTATGAAAAGGTTTGCCAAACTGTGAATGTTTTGGAGCTGGACTGGGCTAAACTAGCCAGTGTGACAACTGATGGTGCTCCTAGCATTGTGGGGTCTAAGAAAGGAGTAATTGCTCGCATTAACCAAGAGATGGACAAACATAACCATTCTCATCCAATAGCCATATACTGCCTCATCCGCCAACAAGCGCTGTGTAGTAAATCACTGAAGTGGGACTCTGTTAGGAAAATTGTGGTATCTTGTGTTAACTTCATTAGAGCTCATGCACTAAACCACAGACAATTTCAGGAATTTCTGTCTGAGCTAAATGTTGCCTATGAAGATGTTCTGTACCACACAGAAGTCCGTTAGCTGAGTCGAGGGAGAGTTTTGAAACGTTTCTATGACTTACTTCCACAAATTACAGCTTTTCTGCTTTCAAAAAACAAAGAAGTACCAGAGCTCAATGATGCAGAATGGAAATGTCACCTTGCCTTTCTGACAGATGTAACAGAGCTACTCAACAGTTTCAATGTGCAACTTCAAGGAAAGGGGAAGCTCATCTGTGATATGCAATCACATGTGAAAGCATTTGAAGTAAAATTGGGCCTCCTCATCAGACAAGTGAAGGAGGAAAACTTCTGCCATCTCCCCACAATTCAAAATCTGTTAGCAGAAAAACCATTGATTGCATTCCCAAACAAAGCATGTGTGGATTCACTGGAAAAGTTGCAAAAGGAGTTCCAATTTAGATTTAAAGAGCTTCATCTCCATGAACAGGACATACAGCTTTTCCGTAACCCATTTTCTATTGTCATTGAAAATGTGGATACAATTTACCAAATGGAACTGGCTGAACTGCAGAATTGTGACTCTGAAAGACGCATTCAAGTAAAGTAGCCTTCCTAATTTCTATGCATCTCTCCCCTCTGAGACATATCCTAATCTCAGGAACCATGCACTCAAAATGGCAACCATCTTTGGCAGCACTTATGTCTGTGAACAGACTTTTTCCAGAATTAAACATCTGAAATCTCCAACCAGATCTAGACTAACTGATGCACACTTGCATCACTTGTTACGACTAGCAGTGACAAATATGGAACCAGACATTGACCATCTCATTAGCCAAAAGCAGTCCCATAGTTCCCATTGAAATACTGGTAAGTTTGTTGATTTAACTTTACTTGTTCTTCATTTTAAATATTGTATTTGTTCCCATTTTGTTTTTTCACTTCAAAATAAGATATGTGCAGTGTGCATAGGAATTTGTTCATTTTTTTTTTTTTAATATAGTCCGGCCCTCTAACGGTCTGAGGGACAGTGAACTGGCCCCCTGTTTAAAAAGTTTGAGGACCCCTGCCCTAGACTGTAGTCCTGTAGAGCTTCTAAGACTTTTCTGGTGCACCCACTGTTTCAAGGCATTCTTTACAAAGACTGGTACCCCCAGGCAAAATATTTGTCCCCAAGCACTTAGCCATGTAACCATGTGGAAAAAAAAAATCTGTCCTCTTTGTTGGTCCAGCAGTGTCCCATCTTAACAAAACGAGGTACATTTGTCTTTAGCCAGTAGAGATCCGCGCTATAGCCGAAAGAGTGTGCGCCGGGAGCGTGAAAAGGGACGGACGTCTGTGGACGTCCCACCGGCAAGTGAGATCCGCGCTGAAGCCATCTTTCGGCTATAGCACGGATCTCTACTGGTTAAAGACAAATGTACCTAGTTTTGGTAAGATGGGATACTGCTGCGTGGGCGTGCCCGCAGGTCGGGTGGACTCAATGTCCGCTCGTGACCCGCGATCGCCTGTCAGAGCGGCAGAACGGGGAACCGCCGTTGTAAACACAACGGTTCTCTGTTCTGTGAGAGGGGACATAACAGATCTACTGATCCCTGTCACTGGGATCAGTTAGATCTGTTATGTCCCTGCCAACCCCACCCCCTGGGGCTGGCAGGGACATAACAGAATGAAAACACTATGGTTACAGTGTTGCACTGCATCGAGAAAATGCTTAGGGCTCATTTAAATGGGCACAGAGGCCTGTACAGCAAGCAAGAGACATTTTTTGTGTGGCTGGAGCAGATTGGAGCTACATGCAGGCAGCCTACAGTAGTCAATGGAGATGTACCGGCTGTGTGAACTCACCCATACAGTTTGACAGGCCTGAAGGAATGGATGCACGGTTCTAAAAACACAGAGGTTGATTCACTAAAACTGGAGA
The DNA here is from genome assembly GCA_018402905.1 of Glandirana rugosa. Lineage (NCBI taxonomy): Eukaryota > Metazoa > Chordata > Amphibia > Anura > Ranidae > Glandirana > Glandirana rugosa. The sequence goes on along the minus strand of BLSH010320406.1, from coordinate 299,156 downwards.
GTACAAAATCAGCTTCAAGGTTTTTTTTTTTTTTTTTTTTGTCTAAGCTTAATTGAACAAGCTGAAGTTAGAAGCTGATTGGCTACCATGCACAGCTGCACCAGATTTTCCAGTTTTTGTACATCAACCCCACACTTTCTGCTCCATAAAAAAAATAGCACACTGTACAGCTGTTTGGATGTGGGAGGTCATTTCTAGGGGCTACAAGCTATAATTTTGCTCCCATCCTCCTCCTTGGTTCATCACTTCCAACCTGTCTGTGTCACTACACAGATTAGCAGATCTCCAGGCAACCCTAGCAGGTCTTCTGGATTAGGGTGCCCCAATGCCTGTGGTATGGTTCCAAACTCCAAAGGGGGGTTCTGCTCCGTCCTGAGTCTAAAAGTTGTAAACATCTTCACTTAAGATCAAAAGCTCTGTAGGAAATTTATCAGGTATGTCTGCCTCACTCCACCAGGGAGACTTCCTGTCCTCTGTGGATATCAGGAACATGTACCTACAGTGAGGGAAGAAAGTGTTTGATCCCCTGCTGATATTGTACATTTTCCAAAGAAATGGTCAGTCTATAATTTTATCATACATCAATTATGAGGGAGGAACCAAAAGTCACCATAGTAACAGGTAAATTGTGTGCTGGGGAGAACTTCATGTTCCAGCCTTGTCCACTGTTTACCAACCAGCCATTGATAATTGTGAGGCAAACTCCTCAATCGGCAATGTCTCGCCTTAGGTGAATGGTTCCTCCACTCAGAGGTGTTCCAAGACCTGTTGTAACTGGTGGGGGGCACAGGATGTGGACCTCCTGGCTTCCAGATTCCACTTCAAACTCAATAAGTTTTTCTGTAGATACAGTTATACACTAGCAGAAGCAGTGGCTGTTCTGGTAGCTCAGAGAGATCAGTACACCCTGATCTAAGCCTTTCCCCCTTTAAAATCACGTGCTTGTCTGCTTTTCAGGATCGAGGTGGATGGCATTTTGGTGATGCTCATAGCTATGGATTGGTCCAGGTGAATGTGATACTCTGTCCTGATACGATTCCTGGTGGATGCTTTGTGGGCTCTTCTAGATCACCTGGATCTACTGTCTCAAATACCAATTTACCATATTGCTTTGCTGTCTTTAAAGGCATTGGCATTCTCACAAGATCTATCACTGTACATTTAGTTAGGGTAATATTCTTTAACCCTTTCCTCCTCTTTTTTTTATCCAAAATATATAAGCTTAAACTACAAGAGGCAGTCTAAAAGTCACGTAGCTGCTCTTCACTATTACTGCCTCCCCAATAGAGTTGCCTCCTAGATGGGACAAGCTGCACCTGACTAAGGAGATCCCAGGATAAAGGTGATAAGCAGGTATGGTCAGTGATCAAATGTAAATGATTAATCAAAAGGGGTGAGATCGGAGAGAAATTTTAACCCCTTACTGGACTGTTTCACTCCCTGCACGTTCAGGCCATTTTTCAGTGCTGTCATACTTTGAATGACCATTGTTCGGTCATGCAACACTGTACCCGCATAAATATATATATATAGAGATATAGTGGGTAAAATAAGTATTGAACATGTGACCATTTTTTTTATAGGTAAATATATTTCTAAAGGTGCTATTGACATGAAATTTTCACCACGTCTGTAACAATCCTTGCAATCCATACATACAAAAAAAACAAATAAGTTCAGAAATTAAGTTATGTGTAATAAAATGGAATCACACAGGGAATAATTATTGAACACATGAAGAAAGGGAGGTGCAAAAAGGCATGGAAAACAAAGACACCAGCTGAAATCTATCAGTAATTAGAAAGCAATCCTGCCCCTTGTCAGTGCAAATTAATATCAGCAAGGCTCTCTCAAGACCTTTGCAATCTTGTTGCAAAACATACTGATGGCATTGGTTATGGAAAGATTTCTAAACTTCTGAATGTTCCAGTGAACACTGCTGGGGCCATAATCCAAGAGCCAAGGACCACTTCTGGAGAGCTTCAGAAAGACCTGGAATTAGCAGGTTCAATTGTGTCAAAGAAAACAAATAATGCTCTCATCCACCATGGCCTGTATGCATGCTTACTACGCAAGACTCCATTGCTGGCGAAAAAGCATGTTGAAGCTTGTTTAAAATTTACTGCACAACATTTAGACAATCCTGTGAAATGCTGTGAGAATATAGTCTTTTCAGATGAGAACACAATTGAACTCTTTGGATGCCATAATACACACCATATTTGGAGGTCAAATGGCACTGCACATCACTCCAAAAACACCCCCCACACCAACAGTGAAGTTTGGAGGTGGGGACATCAGGGTGTGGAGCTGTTTTTCAGCATATGGTACTGGCAAACTTCATGTCATTGAAGGAAGGATAAATGTACCAAGACAATCATGAAAATCTGCTGCCATCTACCAGGATGATGAAGATGAAACGAGAGTGGACATTTCAGCAAGACAATGATCCCAAACACAAAGCAAAGGAATCTCAATTGGTTTCAAAGAAAGAAAATAAAGCTGCTAGAATGGCCCAATCAATCAATCACCTGACTTGAATTCAATAGAAAATGTATGGAAAGAACTAAAGATCAGAGTTCATAGAAAAGGCCCATGGAACCTTTAAGATTTGAAGACTGTGTAGAAGAATGAGCCAAAATCACACCTGAGCAATGCATGTGATTAGTTTCTCCATACAGGAGGCATCTTGAAGCTGTCTTTACCAACAAAGGATTTTGTACCAAGTATTAAATACATTTCAGTTAGCGTATTCAATACTTTTTTCCAGTGTCATTCCATTTTATTACACAACTTAATTTCTGAGCGTATTTGTTTTGGTTCCTTTGCATGCATGGATTGGTTACAACACATGGTGAACATTTCATGTCAATAGCACTTTCAGAAATATATTTACCTAGAAAAATGGTGACGTGTTTAATATTTATTTTACTCAATATCTATACTGATATGGACTGGGTAATGTGTTAGGAATGAAAGGATGCCACATCGTTTGATGGAGTTGAAAATTATCAACCAGAGGGCTGAATTCAAAGACACCCCGAAAATCAAAGTGAAAAAATGACGCAGCAGGCTAGTCCATTTTGCTGAAATTTCATTGCAGCAACTCAAAATGGTACTCAGTAGTTTGTATGGCCCCCCACGTGCTTGTATGCATGCCCGACAACATCAGGGCATGCTCCTGAGACGACAGATGGTGTCCTGGGGTATTTCCTCCCGGATCTGGACATCACTGAGTTCCTGAACAGACCAAGGTGCAACCTGGCAGGCGGATGGACCAAAACATAATGTCCCAGAGATGTTCTATTGGATTTAGATCAGGCGAGCGTGGGGGCCATTCAGTGGTATCAATTCCTTCATCCTCCAGGAACTGGCTGCATACTCTTGCCACATAAGGCCGGGCATTGTCCTGCAGCAGGAGGAACCCAGGACCCATTGCACCAGCGTAGGGTCTGACAATGGGTCCAAGGATTTCATTCCAATACCTAATGGCAGTCACGGTACCATTGTCTAGCCTGTAGAGGTCTGTGCGTCCCTCCATGGATATGCCACCCTAGACCATCACTGACCAGCTAACAAACCATGGTGAACAATGTTACAGGCAGCATAACATTCTTCAGGCTTCTCCAGACCCTTTCACATCTGTCACATGTGCTCAGAGTTTACCTGCTCATATGTGAAAAGCACAGGGTGCCAGTGGCAGACCTGGCAATTCTGGTGTTCAATGGCAAATGCCAATCGAGCTCTACAATGCTGGGCAGTGAGCACAGGGCCCACTAGAGGACCTCAGGCCACCCTCATGAAGTCTGTTTCTGATCGTTTGGTCAGAGACATTCACACCATTGGCCTGCTGGAGGTAATTTTGTATGGCTCTGCCAGTACTCATCCAGTTCCTCCTTGTACAAAGGAGCAGATACCATTCCTACTGATGAGTTAAGGACCTTCTACGCCCTGTCCAGCTCTCCTAGAGTAACTGCCTGTTCCTGGAATCTTCTCCATGCTCTTGAGACTGTGCTGGGAGACATAGCAAACCTTCTGGCAATGGCATGTATTGATGTGCCATCATGGAGGAGTTGGGCTGCCTGTGCGACCTCTATAGGGTCCAGATATCACCTCAGGCTACCAGTAGTGACACTGACCCTAGCCAAATGAAAAACTAGTGAAAAAGAGTCAGAAAAGATGAGTAAGGAAAAAAGTGTTAGTGACCACCTGTAAAACCATTCCTATTTTGAAGGTTGTCTCGTTATTGCCCATCTAGAGCACCTGTTGTTAATTTCATTAACATCAAAGCAGCTGAAACGAATTACCAAAGCTCTCTGCTACTTATACTCCTGGGATATTGATCTGGTCAGTTAATTGGCTTATGCTATACTCTGATTGAAAATGTTACTTTCATTTTTTTGAGGAGTGTATATATACACACACACACACACACACACACACACACACACACACACACACACACACACTTTTTTATATTTATTTTTAGCAAGAAAGAACTTTCTTTTGGTGATATTTAATCACCACTGATTTTTATTTTTTTTTACTATACAAAGAACAATTTTTTTCTTCATTTCTATTATAAAACTTTGCAAAAGAATAATCTTTCATCACAAATTTGGGCTAAAATGTATTCTCCTACATTTCGTTGGTATAAAAAAAAAAGATGCATATTATTTAGTCTGGGAAATTGATTAGTCCTAATGTTCCGACTTATTTCATTTCTCGAAGCCCTAAATGGAAATAATACCCCCCAAATTACCGCTTTTTGGAAATTAGACAGTCCAAGGTATTTAGTAAGGAGCACAGTGAGTTTTTTGAAGTTGTTTTTTGTTACAATTTTCTGAAAAATTAAGAAATTAAATAACACAGTACAGGTATACTTACAATTGCACTCCAAACACACATTCTACTACTCCTCCCAAGTATGGGGATACCACATACAATATGTAAGGCTTTTTCACAGCCTAGATGCATTGACGGTCCCAAAATCCAAGGATCACCTCTGGCCTTTCAAGGAGCCGAACGTGTCTAATTTCCTGACTACTGATCATATTTCTTGAGTTCCTAAAGTGTCAGGATAGAAGAAAACACCTACAAGAATTTTCACATTTTAGGAAAGCAAACTTCCAACTTTCAAAAGTCTTTTTCCAAATACTTGTGGCATAAAATGACATTTTCAAATGTGGAAAAAAAATGAAAATTATTTTTTTTACCCAAAGTTGTCAATTAATAAGATATTTCTACCAAGTACCATAGGCATACTTTGAATTGCACCTCAAAACACATTCTTCTACTTCTCCTAAGGATTATGATACCGCATGTGTGACATTTTCACAGCTTAGCCACATATAAAGTCCCAAAATCCAAGGAGTACTAGGCTTTCTAGGGGCATAATTTACACATTAAATTTCCTGACTATCCACATTTTTGAAAGCTGTGGAGTGGACATGCCCCAAAGTTAAAAGGCTATGGATTCGGGTGTACACTTTGGTCATAACGATCTTTCATTCTAACATATATAAGGACCCGTGGGAAGCTCTGCTTCATAAGACTATCTTGGAGTTAACAAAATGAGAATGTATCTTGGCAACAAACATTTTTATGGCTACTAAACAAACCATTTAGAAGGCGTGGAAAGCACCTCTCTCTTTTGAGGCAGTGAAGCGACGGGTGCATGGTACATTGACAAATGTGAAGCTTACAGCGATACTCGTGGACACTAGGGACACATTTCTTAATATTTGGCAACCCTGGTTGCACCAGTTTCCAGCTATCAGCATGCCTTTCCGCTTTCTGGACCTCTAGAAAATTCTGTCAAGCCTACCAGTGATGGCCTTGGATTCCCTGGGGTGGGGCTTACCTTCTCCTTTGTGACTCCTCTTTCTTTGGTTTCCTTCTCATACTCTCCCCCTTGTTCTTTTCTTTTTCCTTTCCCTCTTCTTTTTTTTTTCTTTATTTACCGCCAGATACCGGTAAGCTGAGTCTGTTAATGTTTCTCTAGCCACACTTTTGGGTTAAAATTTTTAATTTTTGGTATAGTCCATTGGCCTTTGGGTGATGGGCCCTCTTGTACATCAGGAGGCTTACGATAGTTTTCTCCACCCATCCCCCAATGAGCATAGGTCAATCACAGGTACTGCATTTTTTTCACATGATTTCTGAAATTCTGTTTGCTTAGCATATTCTCTAGACTTTAACCATTGAAAGCCGCATGGTTCGCTATTACCCCAATAGACCATAACACTACCAAGGTACCCTCACCTGGTTACTTTTCATCTTTCTTTGTTGTTACTGGTTATACCATGTAAGAGGACTATTAGTTTGTGTCATTCTCAAACCACTCTTGGTGACTGTTCACTTTTTTGCGAGTTTGCCTTTAGTCAATAAAAATATTGTGAAAGAAAGCTGTGGAGACAATACAAACACCCACAAAATGACCACATTTTGGAAAGCAGTGCTAGGTATCTAAGGGGCATGGAGAGTCTTCTGATGACCTCATGTTTTGCTACAAGTTTTTGGAAAATGTGGAATGAAAAGTTTTTCACATATTAATAACATAATTCTAACACACAACATAGGTATACTAGGAAATTACACCCCAATTACACGTCTAATTTCCTGACAACATACTACATTTTTGGAGGCATTGGAGCACCAGGACAACACGCACAAAGTGACCACATTTTGGAACGCAAACAAGAGGCATGGCGAGTCTTTTGAAGACTTAATTTTTTGCCACAAGTTTTTGGAAAATGCAGATTGAAAATGAAAGTGAATTGTTTACACAAAGTTGTCAATTAATAAGATATTTTTACACACAGCATATGCATACTTAGAATTTCCCCCCAAAACACACTCTGCTACTCCTCCTGACTATGGGGATACCACGTGTGAGACCTTTTCAATGTTTGGACTGATTATGTACCAGACATTGTATCTTGTGTATCACAAAAATCAACGAATTGTATCAAAATGAGTGTCCTGTAATGGTAACCTCTGTATGAGTGGTCAGAGCAGTGTAGCGTCCCTGTTCCTATAAGCCAAAAAAGTCTAGTCGACTGGTATGTGGCTGTCCCCAGGAATGCTATGTTCACTGGCCAGGAAGCATAGGAGGCTGTAGAAAGGAAGAACAAAAGAGTTCCTGCTGTTCCACGGGTGCAGTTGTCCGCAGGGGATGGCTGGGACTTGTCTCATTGGAACATAGTCATGGATTGTGCAGATGTGTAATATCAGGCAGAGACATAGTCAGCAAACGAGCAAAGGATTGGTCCAGACAGCAGGGAGAAAATGGTCAAACAAGCAAGGGTTAGTACAGGCGGAAGGCAGAGGCAACACTGCACTATTGTGGGGATGATCAGGAACACTGTTACTGGCTGCACTGGCTCTTGTGACACTGTATTGATGTGGTCTCAGGGCGGTGGCAGCCATCTTAACCAAAAGAACTGCATGTATCTGGTGCTGGTCCTTAGGCACATATACATGTGAATGTGGTGCAATTGTAAGGTTTTATATGGTTTAATAAAGTTGGCTGCTTGAGCAATGAACCTTTTCCACAAGACTGTTTTTTAAATGGCGGCGTATGGCACTGGAATGAATTGCATCCTGGTAAATGTGACTGGTCAAGTTGTTGACAAAATACACAGTGGGTCCAACCAAAAAAAGCGCAGTAAGACCTATCTCGTAATAGAAGGTCCATCCATTGTGGTGAGTGTACATCCATGCGGGACCACTTGGAGGTAGTCACATGTATATTTGTTACTAATGGCACCAGCACCTGTTCACTTACCTTTTGTTTTATAAGCTACTATTATTTGAATGGGACTTTACCATTAGACATTAGTTTTATTTTTTTTTTCTCTTTGCACTTTTATATGTGGCAAACTATTTAGTAATCTCGAGTCACATTTTTGGCAACGCAGTCTATACACACATTTATAGGGTTCACAAATGTGGAAGCTAGACACACTTTTAAGACTGCAGCAGCCATAATCCCATTCATCTTTGTTCCCTTTTTTGTTTTGCCTGTCGTGTACAGTTTACATTGTTATTTGTAACCCCTTCTCATCACCTGTCAAATGCTCTCTAAGGAGAGATCTGAACATGGATGGTGTGGTGGTAATTGGGGATACTGTGACAGACTGCACTGGCCTGGTGAAATTGTACTGCTGTGGCAGTGATATCCAACATACAGCATACACTGCCACAGCAGTACAATGTCCACCAAAAGGATTGTCGATCTGGGGAGCCCTGTAATAGTATTAATATCGAGGTGGTGCTACCCTGGCATATAGGGTGGGTGTAATCACAAAGAACAATATACCAAAAAATAAAGAACAAAAGAGTGTGTAAACACCCAAAAGCTACCACCTCATATGTTTACTATATAGGCAAGTTATAATTAAACAGCATCACAAATCCCATATCGCTTCTTCCTCCCCCCTTCCCTCCCTCACACATCCGCCAACCAGCCCTAAAACCTGTGGCCCACCCACACACTGCCTCAATCCCTCCCCCAAAAACTATAAAGAAGTCCTCCCAATAAGAGCCGGGACAAAAATACCCCTAGAACAGTGGTTCTCAACCTCAGTCCTTAAGTACCCCCAACAGACAATGTTTTCAGGTTTTCCTTTACTTTGCACAGCTGCTTTAAATCAATATTAATGACATGTTATTGATAACAGCCATTTTATCTTAGGGAAGTTCCCAAAACATGGCCTGTTGGGGGTACTTGAGGACTGAGGTTGAGAACCACTGCCCTAGAAGAACCCCCAAATACCCCTGCCACAGGCACCTGCACACTAATAGGGTTCAGGATATGACCAACAGGGACCGTGGTCTAGATGGCACTCCAACTGCAAGATCACTGCGCAGTGATATCAATGTCCTAAAGTCCATCAGATGATTGAAACAACTTCAGAAGTCAATGGTCATAAGGTATACTACAAGTTGCACGCTTGAATGGATGGATGGATTAGCGACTGCATGTAGTATGCATATATAGTAGACAAGGTAGTCAAGTTCATACAACTGTTGTGCTCACTCCAAGTTCAAGTGATGTAGATGTGTGATGTCAGTTAGCCAGTGTGTTAGCCAGTCAGTCATGCAGAGGAGGGGATATAAGCCGCTAAATGGTAACCAGATATCAGGATGTCATACGATAGCAGCAATCAGTGAAGGCATGTCTAATGACAGATGCAGTAAAGGTAATAATGGTATGCCGTGGCTGCACTTGCTGGTGACGTATGTAAAAAAAAAAAAAAAATATATATATATATATATATATATTTTGTACGTACTGTTGACGTCGTTCTGGGACTATGTCATAGAACAGTGCCCAGTGACGTGGCGTGACACCGATCCCGGCAAAGAGCCACAACCGCAGCTCTTTACCCATGTGATTGGCTGTATCCAATCACATGTAAACAAGGAGATGGCATTTATTGGCTCTCTCTGCCTCACACTGAGAGTATAACGAGAGGAGAGACAATCAGCGGCATCTCCTCACAGGGGAGACTTGTATAGGTAATCAGGGCACTGATCATCAGTGCCCTGATTACAATGCAGCCCCAACAGTGCCCATCAGTGAAACCAGTCTGTGTCCATCAGTGAGGCCTACACGTGTTTGTAGTGGATAATTTTTTGCTGGTATCAGTATACAAGCCATCACTATTTTACACGTTTTTAATATTTTACTGCTAAAATAAAGATTGTATTTAAAATCCTACTACCTACCTTTTGTTGCATATATTGACTTTAGGGATGATCACTTCCCCTATATATACCCAACAAACATACAAAGAAAATCTCTAAATAAAGGCTATTAAACTCCAAACTTTCAGTTACTAAATGGGAAACACTGGCATTCTGAAAATCTAAGCTGGTATCAACTTATGGTTACCAGTACAGAGAAAACAATGAAAATTGTTCAGTTCAGAATATGAAAAGAATAATTGCAGTGCCCTTACACGCCTGTCACCCTTGCCCTATCATTCAGTAGGTAAATGGATAAACATAAAGCACACCCAAATAACTCAATACAATATACAGTTTATTTAAAGCATACACACAATTTATTTACAACGATACGCTTTGGGTTGAATTCAATGGACTTTTTTCAACCTATTTTACTATGTGGCAAGTTTACAAAGCAGTGCACTTGACTTTCACCAAACATTTACTGGTGGTAAATCAGTCAATGATATTTAAAACAAATGTTTGGATTTGTCAAATTCAATGGTTTATAAACATACCTTTAGGTAATCAGTGTTAACTTCCACTCCTCTTCTGAACCACAGTGTGTCCCCCACATGCAGTTCTGTACAGTGGTCACTATTTCTTGCAGCATGGCATCTCTGTTTTCTTTTGTAATCTACAATGAAAGATGAAATATATTAATTAATGTTTACAGATTGAAGTGACATTTAACTCTTTTTGTATGATTAGCTTATTCTGCACTTAAAGTGGGCTTTGCATGAAAATAAAACTAACCACTATGTATTTTTGTCCTCGTACCCATGCAAAACCACATGGTCTAATCAAGCTCCTTTTTTGTTTCAGAAATGTGCTAAATTCAAATAAAAAATGTTGAAAATAGTCTTGTGCACTTTGTTTTTCAAGACAGAAAATACCTCCATTATGTATCAAGTGGAATCTAAATTTCTTTTGCAGCCCTTATGTAGAAGGAAATAGTAAAAGTGCAGTTCCTTAAAAGAAGAACATTAGTATAAAAGTACTTTATCTGAGTATAGTGATGCTGCATTAGGTGCACTTTTTATGTAACAAAACGCAGTTAAAGATACTTTCTCTTTGGGTATTTTAAGTTAACTTGCATTCCTAAATATAGGAACACTGCATATGTGTGCTCTTTGTGTTAAAGCAAATCTGTTGCAGCGTGGAGAAAAATCAAAATCTCAGACTGTAAAAGAAGCTTTGCACTTACTTTTCTGTGGTGTGCTAAATCTTTACTTTCTTAAAGGGCACCAGGTGCTGCTATTGTCCGACACTTTTGGGTGTGTGCTCTTCAGGACAAACAAGAGCACCCAGCAGGCAGCAAGATATCTAACAGACCCAGAAGAGTTGGATAGCAGCAAAACCCAAAAAAGACGGTAATCTGATTGTAATATGTAAAATATCCAAAAATACATTTTTTTAAACATTTTAGACCATTTGTCAGTTTATAATATAAAACAAATGAGGAACTTAGTAAAACTGCACCGAATAATGTCTCCTCCAGTTCCACCCGTGCCTCCTCTATCATAGTGCACCACCCATCATCTCACTTGGGCCTCCTGAACTAAGCTGCCCCTGTTGTGGTCTCCAACATCTTTGTGCACTCACAAATCTAATTGTCAATGTTTAAGCTTCATTAACATCAAGATTACACAGGAACACTTTTTCCTAGGCAGCTTATTTTGCATTAGACTCAGAACTACCTTCTAATCCACCATCTACTCTGGATAGTCAAGGACCCAACCTCTTGATTCCAGGTCTATTCTCCTCTACACCATCCCACAGCATGCATTGCTTTCTCTTGACCTAAAAAAATCCACCAATTACAGAAAAGGCAAGAAATATTAATTTGCACAATCTGCTTGTTACAGTGAGGGAAAAAAAGTATTTGATCCCCGGCTGATTTTGTATGTTTGCACACTGACAAAGAAATGATCAGTCTATAATTTTAATGGTAGGTTTATTTTTATAGCGAGAGACAAAATCACAACAAAAATATCCAGAAAAATGCATTTAAAAAAGTTATATATTGATTTGCATTTTAACCACTTGAATACAGGACGTTTATACCCCCTTCCTGCCCAGACCAATTTTCAGCTTTCAGCGCTCTCACAATTTGAATCTCAATTACTCTCTCATGCTACACTGCACCCAAACAAAATTTGTATCATTTTTTTCACACAAATAGAGCTTTCTTTTGGTGGTATTTAAGAACCTCTGGGTTTTTTATTTTTTGCGACATAATTGAAAAAAGTGCGAAAATTTTGAAAAAAAAAACACTTTTTTTTAGTTTCTGTGATAAAATTTTGCAAATAAGTAATTTTTGTCCATAAATTTTGGCCAAAACCTATACTGCTACCTATCTTTGGTAAAAATAACCCAAATACCTGTATATTATTTGGTCTGTGTGAAAGTTATAGAGTCTACAAGCTATGGTGCAAATCATTGCAAATTGATCACACCTGATGCACTGATGGCCTATCTCATTTCTTGAGGCCCTGAAATGTTGGGAAAGTACAAATACCCCCCAAATTACCCCTTTTTGAAAAGTAGACATTCTCCAAGGTATTTAGTAAGAGGCATGGCGAGTTTTTTGAAGTTGTACTTTTTTCCCACAATTCTTTGGAAAATTAAGAAATTATTATTATTTTTTTTTTTTGCACAAAATTGACACAACAACAAGTTATTTCTCACACACAGCATATGCATACTTCCAATTACACCCCAAAATACATTCTGCTACTGTCCCCGAGTATGGCGATACCACATGTGTGAGACTTTTTCATTTCATGTTGAAGTTTTTTGAGCGGTACGGAGAATGATTTATGGAACCTTACAGATG